>JAPYZE010008876.1:0-13845 GCA_030522805.1 Leptomastidea abnormis
GGAGAAAGGGGGGGGGGGGGGGGGGGGGGGGGGGGGGGGGGGGGGGGGGGGGGGGGGGGGGGGAGAGAATCGAAAGTAAAAAAAAACCGTCGAGTTCTCGCTTCGTCGTTCGGGTACGAAAAATTCGTCGCAGCGTAGACTGAAATCGAATAAATCACGGGGATCCAGAAAACGGAAATAGAGTCTCTCTCGTTGTTTAACAAAGTAGCGCAAGTTTTCCCGTAACGGAAAAGTCGGATTGAAGCCTTGGCATTTGTAGGTACGCGAGGGAGCGAGAGAAAGCGAGAGTGAGAGAAAAAGATCGAGTTGGAACAGCAGCAGCAGGAGCAGCAGTAGAGTAGCAGCAGTGTAGTGTAGAGATTATATAGCTATTAGGTGCCTACGCGGGGCTCTTCTTCTAAAATTAAAGGCCGTATTTCGCCGGCGTCTCGCCGTGGCGCTCTAGATTCCATTGTTAAGATAATAGGCTTGCTTGCTCGTGCTTACGTAGTACTAGAAGAGAGAAAAATAGAGAGAGAGAGAGAGAGAGAGAGAGATGGGCCGCGAAGCGGCTGCTAAGATGCAGGCCACCGCTGCCGATGCTACATCAGCATCAGTCAAACACACCTAGCATCTCTCTCTCTCTCTTCATCTCTTCTCCTACACTTTACAAACGCAGAAAGAGACGAAATCAAAGTAAAAGAGAGAAAGAGAGAGAGAGATGCAAGTTCGGATGCTAAATTTAGTACACCTTTTCGTGGCTATGAGATTTTAGCTTACCCGAGAAAACTAGCGCCACCCCTTTCCTTCCTTCCTCCACCCCACCCCTTTAAGTACGTTCATTTGCTCATAAAGAATTTAATGCGCGGCATTTTTTACAAGTACTTGTTGTCACCTGGCCAGCTTTGACCGGTTTCAAGCAGGCGTGGAAAAGGAGATTACGGGTATACGTATCTATGTACGTATTGATGCATGTTTGTATTCGTTTAAAGTACGTACATACATATCTGGGTACACCTACCCACCGTACCCACCTTTTCCGCCGGCCCTGATCATAATGATATATCAAAAATATATCAAAATCTTCAAAATCATCTACAATCACACTGAAAATACAAAATATTCAAGCAATAATGCATTTTTTATAAAAACACCCTTACTAAAAAAAAGCGGTTTTTGAGTTCAAGAATCTTTGATCAAGAAGACAAAAAAAAATAAACCAAATCGAAAATTTTCAGCGTTACAAAGCTTTCTTTTTCAGAAATGAGAAGAAAGAAAATCTAATTATAAATTAAACAAGTTGACCTAATAATATATTTAATATAAGCATAAATTTATAAAGATAATGGAAAATGGATCGTCGCACGTAACCGTAAAAAATTTGTCAAAAATAAGAAGTGTGTGCCATTAGATTCCAGCAAATGAGACATTATTGTATAATTTATTATATTCTCTATATTTTTAAAATTCGTAGTCTAGATTCTAGAAACAGCAGTTATTTTTTCGTGGGTTATTCCGAAAAGACAAAATGATGGATATTGTCTGGTTGAATTTAAAGAAAAAAACATCTTGGTCTTTCAGGTCACACTTTCTCACACGTCATTTTTTCTACATTAATCCGTTGAAAAGCAGATATTAAATAAATCCACCTTTCTTTTCTTCTGACTACGGTGAGCCAAGTTTTTTTTATATACCTTTTCAAAATACCAGACATTATCTTTAGGTATTTTTTTTAGTAGTCCGAAACTTAAATTAGTAATACTTGATAAGAAAATATGTTTGTGATGCAGAATATTATTTTCTCTTATTAAATTGGTCTGCTCTCAGCCCAACTCTTTTACAAATAATCCAATAGTTAGATGAAATCTAAAATAATTTAGCATATATTTAATTGAATATTTGGTCAAATTCAATAAAAAAAATATTCTGCATTACAAGCAAGTTTTCTTATCAAGTATTACTGATTTAAGTCAAGTTTGGAAAAACATCCTTATCCGGTGATGCGTATACAGAAAAATAGAAATAATTTACATTATTAGGCATACATATATGTATAGATATACAAAACAATGCTAATTTCAGAAACTTTGATCATACATATGATGATTTCTAAACATAAGAGAAAAAATTCTTGAAAAAAAAATTTTCTGTCAAGTAATCAAAAGAGCTTCAATTTTTTTTTTAACTTATCAATGATATCAGAAATAATTTTTTATGACTTATACTTATAAGATTAATACTTCGTACTACTTACAATAATTATTTTCTCTTGTATACACTTTTTTATTTATATATAAAGAAGTATTTTTAATACTCTGTCGACAAATATCGACATTTGATATTCATTTGAGTACTTGAATAAAAATTTAAATCTCTAATAATTCAACATACGTTTTATTAGTATAAAATAAGTACTTTTGTAAATTTTTTTACGCTATCAACTTATAGTGTGTATTATACAGAGATTATAAATTTTAGAATTTGACCTGAGAAAGTCGACGGAGTTACAAATTATGCTCTTCTCTCATTTTTTATGTACTTATTAATGAAATTTTTTCATGCTGTTGTAGTGGGTTTATAAAAAATAGATATTTAACTTTTAGAAAAAAATTTTTCCCTCGGTTAAAATTACATATTCATACTTAATATATCGGTGCCTCGGAAGAAGAAGGGCACAACTCAGAATATGGCGAAGAAGGGCACGACTCAGCGCTCAAGAATGAAGAAGGGCACAACTCGGAGTCCAGGAATGAAGAAGGGCACAACTCAGCGCTCCCGAATGAAGAAGGGCACAACTCGGCCTAAGATTCTAAACATTCAATTTAAATAACAAACTTTGTTTAAACTGACTTTAATATACCTACGTCTAATAATACAGTAAACACTTTATTAAGACTTTAAAAAAAGAACCAAGAATTTTTATCAATAATATCAGTCAAAAAGCAATAAAAATCAAGCAGCTATTTAATATTTTTATACGAGCGTTCTAAGTTGTGCCCTTCTTCGTCCGAGCTCCTGAGTTGTGCCCTTCTTCGTCCGAGGCGTCGATATGGCTGAGAACGATATTTCCACTTATTTTTAGAATCCATCATATCCCTTTTTTCCATACACATACACATACACACACATATATAATACATACAAACTTTTTCTAAATATGCGTTTTTTGAGTTCAGGAACCTTCAAAACGTCAAGAAAACCAAAAAAAATCAAATCGAAAATTTTCACCGTTACAAAGCTTCCTCTTTGAGAAAGCCAAAAATGCTTTAATTTATTTTTTAGTTTTCTGTAATTATGTAATTTTCAATGTTTGTAATTATGTAGTTTTCAATTATTGTAATTTGATTAATTCAAAAGATATAAATTTGAAAATTCATAAAAAATATTTTTGTTATCATCTATTTTTCGGTGTAAAATGTCCAGCTTTTTAAAATATAATTATATTAATAAAAAAAATAAAAATTTTTTAGTTTATATGGAATAAATATTTATATGAGGAAGCTTCCTGCTATATACTAATAATATAACTAAGGTCAATACCAAAGTACTGGCCAATTATTAGATACGAAGATCATAGCTGGAAAAAGCTATCACTGTTTTTGTAAAGAGTTTAAAAATTAGTGGAAAAAGTTGAAAAATCGATTTCTGATGGCTTTTAAAATTCTATTTTGCAAAGAAATCCATTAATTTCTATTGCAACGACATCAGAGCAATAATGCTATTATGACTACATTATTTAATCGACAAATCAAGCTAATTGACATAGAAAGAATTGTTATTAAAAGTTTAGCTCTGACTCCCCTACATGCGCGAAGAGTAAGTGAGTGAGTAAGTAAGAAAGTAGGTATGTATGCATGTATGTGTGCAGTGCATGTGAGCGAGTCCAAGGTGTATACTGCTGCGGAGATCGGATCGTTTTTCCAATAATTCATCACGGGCTCCAGTAAATCATTGTATATAATTCGCAGCAGTGCAGCAGTGTTACGCGCAAAAAACTCACAAAGCGTCCTCACGCTCAATGTCTCCCCCCCCCCTTCCCCCTTATGCGATTTGTGTAAGCCTTCAGCGGCCATTAATCTCAATTGCAAAGAAAAAGGCATGGATGTCGGGGAAGAAACGGGAAGAGCGAAGAGCAAAAAAAGAGTGGGAAAAGAAGGTAAAAGGAAAGGAGGGTAGAATGAGTGCGCGAATTTGAGTGTATGTTTGTTTGTGTGTTCTAAAACGCATTATTATAATTTTAAGGTTGAAGTTGTAAATGGAGTTTAGGAGTTTTTTGGATTTTTTGATAATTCACAATATCAAATTTTATGCTTTGGTTCATGAGTAATGTTCTACAAGCTTAGATTGGATTTTTTTTTAAATTTATTCTTGTCAATTAAGTTTAAAATTATTATAGGTGCAAGTAATAGTATATGATGCACCAAACCAAGAGGCAAAAGTGAGGTATTATACCCGAGAATGTGCGAATGTGCAAAATTAAACTTATCAAGAATAGGTTTTCACTCCCGGGAAACAGATTTGACCAAACTTTGGAAAATAATTTTTTTGGATAAGAAAAATATCTGTATTTCTTTTTGTCTTATAAGTCTCCATTTCTCATCTGCAAGTCACTTTTTAAAGCTTAATCAAAATCATTTCTTACAAATAAAACCATTTTCTTGTTAGTTCTTGTTACGTTTAAAAAATAAACAATCTTAAATAAAAATTTCTCTATGTAATAAAATTTTGATGCCACCATTTTATTCGTGATGTGATTGGCTTAGAAAAAAATATATCATAAGCTGCATAGATAGAAGGGGACAGCAGGAGGAGGCGATTCTTTTAATGTTAATGAGTTTAATTTGTTTATTAAACATAGTAAGAATGAATGTTCTAGCATCCTCGAGTTTTTGCACTAAAAATCAACGGATTCCATAGCACAACAAAATTTTAAAACCGAAATAACATTTTATCAACTTTTTCTCGTAGCTTTTGAATTTTGCAAAAACAGCGATAACTTTTTTTAGAAAACATCCCGGAATCTGAAAATTGTTTAGTACTTTAGTATCAGCGTAGCTTATATAATCCTCTTTTATCAGACCAATATATTCACCTTTGCCATTTTTACGTATCTTTTATTGCTTTCTCAAAGAGAAAGCTTTGTAACGGTGAAAATTTTCGATTTGGTTTTTTGGTTTTCTTGACGTTTTGAAGGTTTCTGCACTCAAGAAATGCATTTTTCGAAAAAGTCTGTATGCGCGCGCGTGTGTGTGTGTGACGATTTTGCTTGACGCGATAACTTTCGAAGGAATCAAGATATCGACTTGAAATTTTGCACACATATTTGTTATATTTTATTTAAGAGCTGATTAAATTTTGGGAATGATAATTTTCTAATGTTAAGACTAAATGTAAACGCTTTAAAGTTTATTTTGTGTTCTTTTTGGATAATTATTATGTCATTTTTTCTTTAGTATTGATTTATATTTATTAAGGTTGTAAAAGACCCTAAATTAAGTGATTTTTTAACAAATTTTGTATTTTTGAGTTTGATATCGTTTTTATGGTTTTCTGGGTTGCTCTTCACGAATATTAAATCGAAATTAAGATATTTCGTTAGTTGGATCTTGTTAAGGATGTTTTAGATCAAAAGTACTTAATTTAAGTGCTTTTGGAAACAAATTGAAAATATTAAATATTTTAATTAATCATATTGATTTTAGATTTTTTCTTTCTTAAAGAAATAAAATATTGAGATTTTAAATATAATTAATTTTGTTTTTCTAATGCAGTTAGCATCGATTTTTTCTTTACTCTAATGGATAAGAGATATTTTTCTTATGGTACATTATAAACATAGGACTATCAAGAAGTTACTAAATTTTTTTCAAGCCAAAATACCATGACTTTTATCGTATTTCGTGTAGTTCAGTTCCGCCGACCGTGTAGCTCAGCCCCGATATATTTTTATATAGTAAAAAAAGGTAGCTGATTGTGCTCTACAAGTCACAGAATTACATTTTGTGACTGGAAAAAAATTAAAGGGCTTCCTAAACCCTAATATTAAGGCCTGTACTTGTTTCATAATCTATTTCTTTGACTTAATAAGAGAAAAAAATTGCTGAAAATGTCGTGTAGTCCAGCCCCGCTCTCCCCTATTTATAATGGAGCATGCGAAGCGCGCCGATAGATGATTAATATAATTAAATCTATAATGTCAATTTTTAAAAGAATTTTAAAAAACTTACTCTAACTTGATGGAATGATTGAAAATTCTACATTATCAGCATAATCTTATTATTAACTCTTATCTTATTATTATTATTAACTATTATTAACTCTCGTTATTAAAATAATTTTTACATAATATGATTATGTCGGTATTGTAGAGTTATTAACTATTTTATTCCCTTGACGGCATGAATTCTAATTTAGTTTGTTTATATTATCATTATCATCATCATCATCATCATCGTCATCATAGTCAATATTATCTAATTGATACAATTAGTGAAAAGGTACGTTTACAAACGAAAATATTTTTCAGAGTGTTGAAATAGTTCAGAATGGAATGTTTTAAATAAACAAGAAAGAATGAACTACGAGGAATATAAATAGTCAGAAGTCGTATTTATAATATTCTCTATATATTTCGCTAGTTGGCACGTAAATGGATTAGCGATTAATCCATTTTTTTAAGGTTTTCTGTTTACGTGTGTGCGCGCGTATGTTGACTAGAAAAAGTAAAAATAAGAGAAATGACAAAATTACATCAACATAATCTTGATGCTGTTATAATCTTTAAAATCTATACATATATATATATATATATATATATATATATATATATATATATATATATATTTTGACAGGTTTTTTTATTTGTTATATTATGTTAGCTGAGTCAGCTCGCAAAGTCGACACGTAGAAAATCCGTTTCCGGAAAAAGCTATATACATTTGAGCAATAACAGATACTGGTGATACAGGCGCTGACACGCGATCTCAGCTAATTAAACTACGTATTTATACATGTAACTGGGCACTAGTCGCTTCGTAAATTCTTTTAGTAGTGGTATAGTAAAAGCAGCAGCGGTGGCAGAATTTCTTACCAATCTGCTCGACAAAACTGTCCTATACTGCTTCACAGTATTGCGCTTAAGTTACTACGCGCACAAGTCAATGTCGAGATGAACCGCAGACCGGTGCGTCATCTCTGGTAACTGTATAGATGACGAGTAGTTGCGTGGGCGTATAGAGAGAGAAAGAGAGAGAGAGAGAGAAAAACAGGCACGCGGCGTGCTTACGTCTGTCTACGGATACACGGATGTATGTGTATTATGAATGCCATCGTTTTACACAAGCGATAACTAAGCAATTTTATTTTTGTCTCCTTGTCTATTTGTGTAATATAGATAGGGGAGAGCGGGGTCTAACTACACGAGGGCGAAACTACGCGATGCGATTATTTTTATGTTAATATGAGTTTAATGTGTTTCTTAAACATGGTAAACATAATTGTACTGACACCCTTGAGTTTCAATGGATTCCACTGCGAAAGAAATTTTAAAACCGAAATAACGGTCTTTTGACTTTTTCCCGTAACTTTTGAATTTTGCAAAAACAGCGATAACTTTTTTCAGCTAATATCTAGCAATCTGAAAATTGGCCAGTACTTTAGTATCAGCGTTATAGCTATATTACCCTCTTTTATCAGACCGATATATTCATTTTCTGTTATTTTTCCGTAGCTTCAAATTTTTTTTTAGTTCTGGGGATAAACTACACGATTCCTTGGAGCTAAACTACACGCTACCCTTACACAACGTTCAAGTAAAGTTTGGGTCAAAATAAGCGTTTTAAGGAGAAAAAGTGGTCTTGTAGATATAGTAAATACTATGCATGTAACTATTGGACTCACTTTTATAAGTGTACGGCAATAACAAAATGAATGAAAATAATGCAATAATTGTTCAATTAATAGACAGGCAAAGAGCAAGGTAATTTTTCATTAATTTTTGAAAAATTTTTTCTGCTCTCTAAAGAATGAAAAAAAAATTTCTAATGGTAGATTATTAACTAAGGACTATAAATTATTTTTAAGTCAAAAAAACAAAATTCGCAATTTTTATGGTACTTTTTGTGGATGAACCTCAGCAATCGTGTAGTTTAACCCCGAAATATTTTTGAATCGTGAAAAAAAGTGTCTTCAGTAATTGTGCTATTGAAATCAAAACTTTGAATATTTTGACTTAAAAAAATTTGAGGGGCTTCTTGACATCTGAAGTTAAGAGTCTACATTTTTTTAGAGCTTATTTCATTAATTTAAAAGTGGAAAAAAATTGCTGAAAAAAAATCGCGTAGTTAGACCCCGCTCTCCCCTATGTATTAAATATGTATAAATGAGTAAATAAGACTAGCTATAGACTGACTAATTTTGGCAGCAAAATTTTCAGGCGATACTGCGAGAAACTATGCGAGAAACTGAATGTAATATTCTCCTTGCAGGGCCAATATTACAAATTTCAAATCTGGACAAAATTTTTCTAGCGTATTTTGTAGAGGCCTATATTGACAAACTAATGTGACCAAAAAAGCTTTACCACTAATTGTTAGTATCAAAAAATACCCGGAATGCCAACTTTATCATTATGTCCCAACATAAAAATCTTAAATTGAATTCAAGATCACCTCATCATCAATTCCACTACTAGAAACTTAAACACATCTTATAACTAACTTTTATGCTCAATTTCGTATCTCAAAATTATTTTAGGCTGAATGATCTAACTATACTTTTTGGTTTCAAATTTAACATATTTTTATTATGCGAGATAATGCTATTTTGCTCGGGAAACGAAAGGCTACTTTTTAATCATAAACAAAGCTAATCTTTACAGAGACATGTAATATAGTTATATTTTCTGGGTTTTTCCAATTTTTTTAAATCGCTCCATTGCATGTAGCGAAGATCAAAAAAACATCATCTTCAAAGTAGAAGATTTGTGTCTAACTCCATCATCACAGTTACAAATACTAAAGAATATTTTTCTTTTTCTATACCGTAAATCTATCACGTATAAAGCTGTCTTTTAGTGTAGATAAGTTATGTTTTCGATATCAAGAAGTTATATTTAATATATATTTTTATGTAGATCGAAATAAATGTCATTGTCAACTTCGTCATCATATTAACTCCGTCATCAAATACGCAATCTGCATAAGAAATATATAAATATCAACTTCTCGTAAGAATCAGCCATATAGGTGTAGCATTTTAAATGAACTGTTTTGGTCGAAAAATTAAATCAGATGAAATTTTGCTAATTTATAGCTTGTGCCGAGATAAGTAAATCTCTAAAGTTTTTAATTTTTAGGTACAAAGCTTAAGGTCACAGAAAGTTCCACTCCAAAACAAAATTTTTCTCAAAATTAAGGTTAAAATCTGAAAAAAAAAATGTTTTCTTATTTTTAAATCTATACATACTTCAAGGAAAAATCAGAGTAAAAATTCTTGAACCCTTAAAAAACGCGAAATACTACCCCTTGAACACTCAAAAAAAATTTTTCAATAATAATTAATTATCTACAACTTTGCATTGATGTTTTTTTCATGTAGAATGCTTTGTTAAGCCGTAAAAAATTGTCAAAATTTGCAAATTTTTAAAAATGACCAAACTTGTGACCTATATATGATTATTCCTTTTACTCCTTTCGCACAATCTTAACGTGAAAGTCATGCGTTTACTCTTATAAACATACAGGCGTATGCTTGTCTCCCGGTTTGCCAAATGAATGGGCGAATTGTCTAACGACTGGCTTTTATAACTTTTGGCAAATTGTTAAAAGCGATGACTTATGAGGGAGTTTCGCTGAGCTTAAAATAAGCCGATGAATTATACAACCTAGTGTATAGAACACACATCCAAAGCATTGTATGCAAGCGGAAAATTATTGTAAACTTTTTCAAGAATATAGGCTATACATATAACTATGACTAAGATTATACAAATCTCCTATATATGTGAGATAACTTGTGTAAACTGCCTGCCAAGTTTTTACACCCAAAACTTTTGACATATTTTTATACTGACTGCGAATTCTCATCTATGCAAATGGAAATAAAACATGCATATAGGATAAGTGAACGAGGCTATAGTACATATTTCATCAAGTATTTCATACCAAGCTGAGCGCCTCTACGCGTTCGTTTATTTTTGACTTTACTATTCCACGCGATTTGGACTTATAAAAGAAGGAACTCGAAAAAGTAAACCCTGTTTATTTAAATTCTGATTGGCTTACGCAAAAAAACGCTCCAAAATTAAAAATAATTTTGAAAGCTTTTTAATCTTTTTGTCTTTAGTAAATTTTTAACTTTTAATTCTATTAAGGGATGGCCGCAAAATTGTAATATATATATAGTTGTAAATTTGACTTTATATTTACAAGTATTTACATTTTTTAACGTTCAACTAACGGTTTTTTAATTTTATCTCATGTTGTAGAGTATAAGCATTTATATAATAACCCTTTCAGGGGCATATTTTTTTCTAATACTTATCATAAAAATAAGAGTGACTTTAAATGGTTTTTGGAGTAGCTAATTTCGAATCTGAAATCAGATTTTCAAAATTCAAAGTGGTTGACCCAATATAGCGAGTCCAATATGACAGACAAAATTGTCAAAAAATAATGGATTTAGACCTAACTTTGTTTACATAGATTTTTTAGGTCTCTGATTACGAATCTGAAGTCCGATTTTCCAAATTCAAAATGGCGGACCGAATATGGTGGATTCAATATAGCTGCCAATATTGTCAAAAAATAATAGATCTTGACCAAACTTATTCTACATAAGTTTTTGGGACTGCTGATTACGAATCTGGAGTCAGATTTTTAAGATTGAAAATGGTGTATCCAATATGGCAGAGTTTTAAGATTTTTGAAATTCAAAGATTTTTTTTTTATAAAACTGAGCAACGAAAAATTAAAAAAAAATATATATTTTATGAACCTATAGGTGGTGAATACGTAAAAAAAAAGCTGTATCAATATGTAAGACCGAGAAACTGATTTTTTAATGAAAAAACTGCATTTTCTAATGTTAATTATTCGTAAAAAGTATTTAAAACAATAAATAAATAATTATTGCACTTATGCTTTAATTTTATAAATTAGGTACCAAAAAGTCTAATAAACATTTTTATACCAATAGATAAAAGTGTAGATTATAGCAAAAAGTGTCAGAAATAGAAAAAAAAACGAGTAAAATATAAGTGGGACATATATATGTCTCACTGACCCTGAAAGGGTTAAACGTCGAAAAAAGATGAAAAAATCTTTCAGGTTCTTGTTCTTACCAAATCATTTTACCCTGAAGTTAGCTGAGCGTAAATAAGAGTATAAAGCTGAGTATTAGGAGTCAGAGAAAAGAAAAATCTATTTATATTTATGAATAAGACCGAACGGAGAGTTAGTAAAAGCGCGTATAGCAATGTGGGGTGGGAGAGGGAGGAAAAATTTGAAGCAAGCAGAACGACAGAGGTGGTCCAATATTTAAACAAACGCCGGCAAAGTAAAAATGGATAATAATAAGGAAGAAGGCATTGCACTTCTACATCACAGTCACATTTCTGGTCTCGTAATATATGTTAAAATAAATATTCATAATTTTTTTATTACCCCTCTATATAATCATGTATACATCGTCGGCTCCGGGCAAGAAGACGCCACAGATTTTTCCGAGCAAGAAGACGCCACAGATTTTTCCGGGCAAGGAGATGCCACAGATTTTTCCAGGCAAGACAGTGCCATCTCAAAACTCCGGGCAAGAAAGTGCCTTTTCAGATTCCAGGCAAGAAAGTGCCATCTCAAAATTCCAGGCAAGACTGTGCCTGGAATCTGAAAAGGTACTGTCTTGCCTGGAAAATCTGTGGCACCTTCTTGCCCGGAGCCGACGACATGTGCACTTATAAGGGTACATGTATGTATTAAAAAAAATAATTATTGCAGTAGAAAAATCTGTTAGTGCCGTATTCTTAAAAAGTAGTAAAATCTCGAAATCTTGTGTACCTTTTTTTCACTTAAAATAATTTAAAATAAAGTTAGAAATGATTTCTGAATAATATTACAAATTTAAGGACTGAAAAATTAAAAAAAAAAATTAATTAAAAAAATAAGTTAAAAAAAGTTTCTAAATTTAAAAAAAATATTCAGAAATGGTTTCTAACTTTATTTTAAGCTGTTCTGAGTAAAAAAAAGTTATATGAGATTTTGGCGTGAGCTCTCAGGTGAGATTTTTAAGTATGAATCTTACTTACCGCAAGTGACGTCTTATGAAGGCGCATCAAAAATTGTTCAAGCATATCTCCACATCCCCTCAAGTTACAGATCGGTCAGCTATCATCGGATAATTTATCGATTTGAAAATTCGAGCTGGGGACTTCCTTTTTTCACCTCGCACTCATTACGTTAGCATTCGATAATTATCTCTCGATACGAGAAATTATTCCGTCACACGCGTGTGCACGCGCGCACACACACACACACACACACACACACACACACAAAAGTAAAGTCGAGAGGGATCGAGTGGCGATATGTGAAAAGTTTGCCAGCATCAATTTGTGTATACTAATTAATGGGAGGCGAATTTACAGCCTCTTTAATTGGATGGAGCCGAGTGTTCATCGTGGCCTTGTGTAAAGGAGCGATGACAATCATTATAAGATCAAGTCTTGTGTTAGCATCAAAAGTGGAATAGCCTTACCCTCCTCCTCTTTTCTTTCCCAACCTAGCCGTCAATCAGAAATCCAACAGGTTCTGCTTTTTCAAGAGAACAATGTTGTAAGAGGTCGAATTTATAAAATAAATACACGCAATTATTCATATAAAAGTGAAACTTTATTACAAGAAGAAGAAGTTCATAGTTCGACATTCAGAGAGAATCTAACAGAATTTTTTCACGACATATCAATAATATGAATCTCGCGCGCCAATTCACTCGCAATTGTTCCTAGCCACATTCATTCTCTAACCATAAATGTAAACAAACAATATATCTATGTTCGAATTTAAAAACTCTTACAATATTATATTATGCAAGCCGTTCTCTTGAACATATATCTTGCGGGATGAGAAGTAGCTAGCAGCAGAAAAGTCCTAGAAGCGCTTTTAATATTTAAGAAGGAGCGTGAGAGAAAGAAAAGAGAGAGAGAGAGAGAGAGAGAGAGAGAGAGAGAGAGAGAGGGAGAAAGCGAGAAAGAAAGGTAGGAGGTTAAGAGAAATACAAAAAATTGGTCTCCCAACTCCCGCGCAGTGCTCAAAATAGCTGATCCAATTTTATAGGTTAAGGTCATCCAGTATGAGTTGGTAAATTTCCATAGTTGGAACAAGTGCCGTTTCTCGTTTTTGAAGCATCGTAGAACAATTGATGGACAATTAACAAAATTAGTTGCAATTAGTCAACTTTTTTTTTTCAATTGTTAATTTTGACAACAAGCTATATTTATCCCAATCAACTTTATGTTCTGAAAAAATTGTTTTCTTAAAGACCAACTCTTTAAGAGTAAATCCTTACTTACAAGGAGAGTGCACAGTATGCGGGTCACTGATTTTGATGAAACTTGGTAAAATGGGTCCTTTTTTATATAATGAAAGAATCCCAAGCCCTAAGGTCAAACGCCTTTTTGTTTTTGAGATATCTATCATCAAAGTTTAAAAATTAGCATTGTTTTGTATATCTATATATTGTTTTTCATATATATAGATATAGAAAACAATGCTAAATTTTAAACTTTGATGCTAAATATCTCAAAAACAAAAAGGCGTTAGACCTTAGGACTTGGGATTCTTTCATATTATGGCAAAAGGACCCAGTATACCA
>JAPYZE010008879.1:0-14648 GCA_030522805.1 Leptomastidea abnormis
ATATATATGTGTATAAATATAGGTAGGAGTTGGGGAGCAATCTTCGATATAGTAGTGTATATATGGATATAGTCAGACTTTTTTTTTTCATAGAATTCTTTCTTTTTTTTCTCCCTTTGGTCTATAAATAATTCGTACATTTATATTCCGTAGTATTACTACTACGTCGACGGTAAGAGAAATAGAAATTGGTTTTCTTAAATTATTGATAGTGTAATAATTTTACGTATTTTTCTACTTAATTTTTTTTTTTTTTTTTCAAAATTAGATTGAAACATTTTTGTTAAACTAATCGTTTATTTATAATTGATTAATAATATACCTTGAAAGTTTAGGTTAGTTTTGTAATGGATAGGAAGTTGGATTGGTATTAAGAAAATAATAATGGCTCTATTAAGCCTTATTGTGATGGTAGATTATTTGAATTACATCAGTTAAAGCTTAATACATGTCGATATTGATACTGACATTCTGACTAATACACGATATACTATAAGATTGATGAAATTGACTTTAACGTTGCTAAGAAATAATGTATTAGATAGATTATTGCAGCTGAAATAAAACTTTTTTTTATTTAAACAGTAAATATTTAACTGCCGATAAATAAATTCTTAAATAATAAACGATCAGAAAAAAACTATAATATTCAAATTAAATATTTATTAACTTTCAATATTATTAATAAATAATTACTTGTTCATTTTAAATTAAAAATTACAGGTCTATCAATTTTTCAACATTATATTATTAACTATTATGTAAAATTTTCATGAAAATTCATTAACTACGATTCATTAATAAGATACAAAATTTTACGATAAATTATTCGATATTTACAAATGCATACGTAATAATGAACGTTTAAATTACTTTTCAGCTGCAATTTAACGGTATAACCTAATTACAATACTTATTTAAATTTATTCTCTTTCATAATAAAAGCGACAAAATCTCAGATTATATAAAATAAAAAAAAAACAGTTTCATACAAGTTTATATTTAGCAACAAATTAATCACAGCAAATAACTTGAGCATCGCTGATGAAATACGATATAATGATAATAAAAAAAAGGGAGTATCAGAAATAAGAGACTTGAAAAGTACTCCATTAAAAAAATAATGGACACACGTAAGAAGCAAAAAAAAAAAAAAGAAGAATAATAGTAAAAGTGTCTCCTATACTTTTCTTACGTGCAAGCTCTCCTACCCTTCGTAACCACAAAGAAAAAGTCGTAAAGCCCTTATTTTTATAATAAAAAAAAAGCCAAACTCATGTCACTCGTAGAAAAAGCATAACTCACATAAGGCACCAGAAATCATTAATTAACCTTTTTTTCAGAGAGTAGCTTTTTATATATACACCTTACATTCAACTATATTCCATTCATCATCTCATCTCTTCTTAACTCTACCTCTCCCAAAAAAAAATAAAAATCCCAAGCTTTTATCAAGCTTTATATAACCACAACCACCAATAACACCAAGTAACCTATTTATTATATCCAACCAACCAACCAAGCAAATAACCAGTAAAATAATAATAGTTTAAACATCACTTACCTGAACGATCATATCCTCGTCATTCCTCGTTTAGTACCCAGATGAGCGTGTACAGTAGCGTAGATTTTCCCGAGATCTAACACACACACATACACACATACACACACACGCACTTTGATCCACGAGCTTGCGCCTCCGGTGTATGTGTATGTTCTGCAACGTCAATTCCAGGCAAAACCTCCCCCACACAACGATAACAATAACAATAACGAACAATAATAACAATGGTTGTTACTCCTTTGTACACCGATCAAACGGCCTCTCTCTCGCTTGCTTTTGATATAACAAACGGTGAGGTGTTGAACGTTCGAAGATCTGGATTTTTTTTTTTCTAGACACACTTGATTGTACACGCACTATATAATGTTTATAATATACTTCATAGATATATCTCTTGGATTTACAAGCGTTGGATGCACTAGTGATGTTGTTGTGGATGAAGAGTAGGCTCTGGAAAAGATAATAATATTTTTGGGGTGTTTAGATATGAAGATGAAGAATTAATTATTTTTTTATTTATCAATTATTATTTTTATGGGGGGAAATGTGTAGTGTAGAGATGAAAATGTAATTATTATAATGATAATGTATAATTGATGTAAATTTTTGTTCGTTTTTATTTTAATGTTAAATTAATCAAGGTACGATGTAAGAAAATTAATTTTAAATTGACACGAAAGATGGAAAATTTAATTTAAAACTACATATACATATATGTGTGTTTGCATATACATTGATTTCTACGTATACGAGATGATGATGATGATGATGACGATGAAAACTAAAAGTTTTCGATCATATTTGAGTTAGCAAGCTTCTCCCGCGAGGAATAATCATTTCATTATTACGTTATATACTTTATCAAGCCCAATCACATTAACTGATGAATCCACATTTATTCATACACACATACACATACACACACATTCGAATCTCGGAACTGCAAATAAACTTTTATAATTTTCTTAATTTTTATAAAAGCAAATATACATTAAATTTTTTCTTTTTTTTTTTTTTTAATTAAAGTAAATTATATAAAATTTTAAATTTATCATAACGTACTTATACATATACATATCAAACCATAAAATCTATAAATAAATAAATAAATAAATAAATGAAACTGCAAATAGCCTATTTTTAAAACCAAGTTTATAAAGTACTCGGTCACATACACTCACCCTCGTCAATAATCCCGTCGGCTCTCGAGGCTACAATCTAACGTCTAAGTCACCAGCCACGTTGATCTTCCTTTTCCTTTTTTTTAAAAAGCTCAGAGTCACTTCACCGATATCTTCATCAAACAGAAGATTCGATGTTTTAAAAAAAAAAGCAAACGTTCACAGATTGCTCAAAACACAAATTCAAAACTCATACTCCAAGTTTACAAACAAGTTTTTTTTTGTTTTTAATTTATTTCCAATCGCAATATAAACACAATAAATCACACTTTATAATATTATCAATAATCACTCGATATAAATATCAATATACACTAGACATTAACAAACAACCAACAATAAACTCAATAAAGAACCATTAAAAAGTTCCCAAAAAAAAAATTCAAAAACCTTTCACTTAATCATCTCTGATTTAAAAACAAAAAAAAATCCACGCGCTACTGCAAGCTCTATATCACGTAAATATAGATCAAAACAATAGCATTTAAAACACACCGCTTTCACGTAGTATAACAGTAGCAGTAGACAAAATATCCAGAACGTGTATAGAGTTGCTTTACGTCCTACTGCTGAACTGAGACTGAACTGCTACCAGTACCTTAGCATTTGCCAACCCCCCTGCGCTTGAACGATGCGCATACGTCTCACACCACTACCATTGCCACTCTGCTGCTACTGCTGCTACTGCTATATACTATAGCTGTACTAGAGAGAGCGCGCGCGTTTTCGTCTCCGACGCCCAAACACCCCTCTACTACTATATACTACTATATACCACTGCGGAGACTCATGGGCTCTCTTTCATGCCTGATAACGTGGGTTTGAAGGAAGGGGGAGGGAGAGATAGAGAAGGAGATCGTTTTCTCTTATCTCTTGCGTCTTTTTTGATTCGCTAAAGAAGGTAAGGGGGTGGCGTATGTGGAGCTTGCGATGCTGCATGCTTGAGTTTTAATGATAAAGATGACGAGTGTATGCGAGGCTGTGATGGGTTAAGAAAGGTGTCTTTTTTTTGGAAGAGGTTTCATAGTGAATGATTGGAGTTTGATAGAAGTGGATTTTCATGAGTGAGATTTTTTATTTTATTTTTTTTTTATGAAAATGAATGTTGTTTGTTTAATTGAATGAGTGGTTTATTAAAAAATGTTTTTCAAATATTTCATTTTTGGGAAATGAAAAATTTTTGAAATATATATATATATATATATATTTTATTTATACTTTTTTGTTTTGTTGATTTTTTGTTTGAAGGTTTTTAAAATGTTAATTTTGATTAACGTTGATTAATTATTAAAAGTTTTGCGTATTTTGATTTGTTCAATTTTTTTTTTTGGTATTGATTTTATTAATTGATAAAGTTTAAGGTAAAAAGTTATTTTTAGAATTTAGCAATTTATAAGGAATTCTTTTTAATTTAATGTAATATAATGAACCGTAAAATTTTTGTTGAATCACGTTAATTTATCAAGTGTTTTCGTGAATTCTTATAATTATGCCAGGTTGAATAGTTGTTATAACAATTATTAAGTAAATTTATGAAATTCAAACACAGCCAAATCTCATTCATATCAAACTTACATCATTATTCGTAAGTTTTGTTTATAAATTTTAATTAAAATTACACTATCGCTAACATCACACAATGTTAACACAATACATAATTACACTACTTTATAAATATATTCTTTAACAACTGAATTGACTTGTTCATTCAACTAAAAGTCCTTTTGTTTAGTTCAAGCTTGTGTTGTCAAACAGCATCAAACTGTTTGGGCCTCGGTAAAGTACTCCATTATTATTATTATGAACTAAAGCATTTTGTTAACATAAGTCTCCGGCAGAAAATTAAGATGAACAAAAGGACCTTTCCTATTAAGTTGGCCAAAGTGGCTTTAGTTAAGCCAACTCAAATGGTCTCTCTCTCTCTCTCTCTTACTCTGTTCTCTGGCATAGACGCTATCGGCTAAGCTTTGTTCGGATTTATATCGTGAAAACCAAGACGTAGCAGCATGCTCATCTGCTGAGATATCAAGTATTTATCTTAATTACATGAGTATCTTACACAAAAAATCTTTGTAGATCAGGGCTTTGCTTGTTTTTTTTTTTTTTTTTTTTTTTGCATTTAAATTAATTTTTATTATAGGGTATTTTTATCTTGTAATACTATTATTCTATAAATAGTTATTTTTTAGAAAAAACAAAGAATAAAATATATAGTGGTAAGTGAATGTTGTATTTTTTACAAATTTTAATTTAAATAAAGTGAAAAAAACAAATTTATAGATTTAAAAAAAAATCTCAAAATATTTTAATAATTGTAAGATCGACTGTACAGGTCCAAAAACTTAACTTCAAGTAAATTATAAATAATTAAAAATAAAATATTAAAATTTTAGATTGTCAATCGATTTACATAATCTTTAAAAAATAATAAATAATAAAAAACCACACATTACTAAATATAAAGTTTTTTTTTCCTTTCAAACAAAAATTACGTTCAGCTCTTTAAGTAAATGCAGAGTATAAAAGGTAAAAACGTTAAGGCGGAGTCGAGAAAGAGGGACAGTAAAGAGGAGAAAGTAGTTCGTAATTTACGTAAGTTCAACGTTGAAAGAGAAGAACACACACACACATATACACATACATACACAGCTTACAGAAGCCGCAGTGAAATCCGGATGTAATGAGGCATGTGAATCAGCCAGCGGCTAATCGCAAGTGGTAGCCCCAATCACGGAGACGACGATCCCTAACCCCGCCTCCAACTGCACGCGAAGTCAATCCCTCCCCCTTCCCCTTGAACGGACTTTTGCGAAGCCATCAAGTCAACAATACAACCTTCGTCGTCGTCGTCCGTTGCACCTTTGGTATAGGATGAATACAACGCTATACGATCTCGCATTATTCCGGCCTCTGAGCTTTCAATAGTCCAACCTTTGTCGAGCTTTTTTTAACTTTCATTAAATACTTTTTTTTTCTTCTTTTTTTATGTGATGCATTTGAATGAAAATGCATAATTGACAAATAATTGAATGTCAGTTGAAGTTTGAATTACATTAAATTTGAAAAATTGCGAAGAAGTGAAAAATTTTTTTTTTTAAAGTTATAAAAGAAAAAGTTTTTGGGTCGATTCGCTATTGATTTTTAAAGTTACTCAAAGAATAGTTTTCAATCAGATATTTTTTGTTAAATAAGTGTTGAATACTAAACTCAATTTTTTTTTAAAAATTATAAAAATATATTGATATTTTTACTTAAGTATTGCAAAAGTAAATGTAATTTTTAGTAGAATTAAAAAGAAAAAAAAAGCTGACAAAAAAAAGGTTACATTCAGACTTAAAAACCTTTCTCCAAATGTCACTGTCTGATAACGCTAAAGTAATTTTCAATGGATTGGAAAAGTCGTCAAATTTTTTTTTTCTCAAAGTAAAGCTTCCATTAAATTAAAGATTAATCCACGATGAATCTGGAACAGCAATAACCACGAATGTCTGCTTTTTAGAAAAGGAGTCGCGAACAAATTCAATATGATAAATGTATGCTATTATAAGTCCATCTTTTTGAAGAATTGACGCTATAAGAATGATTTATATATTGGCTTGAGAATTGTTTCTGAATAATATATGAGTTTTAACGAATATGTCTATAAGCAGATGAAATCTTGCTTATTTGATTTCAATAGTATTTGTTTTTTTTATTTTTTAAGCAATAAAATCTATAATTGAGAACACAATGTGTCAAATTTATCTATTATTTTTCGATATTTTTTAAAAATGCTTTATAAAGTAATCAATAGTCGTAGATATTGAAAACAAAGTTAATCTATTTATTAATTATTCAAACAATAATGACAAAATGAAATTAATAAAAAGCGATATTCGGATAATTATTGATTTGTTCGAATAGGTATTAATAATAAACCAACACAGAGACGCCTTATCTCTATAAAACATACGTGCAATAATTTCAAAATTAACTTGACAATTTGAAAGATTATACGATTGTTTGGCGATATTTTCTTTTGCTATTCACATTATCAAAATAATAATTATGCGATAGAAAACGTTTTCAATTAACTTTATCAATTTAAATTTCTATTATTATTAAACAATTATAAAAAAATTTAATTTTTTTTTTGTTAATTTAAATTATCATTCTGAAACTTTTTCGAAACTCAAAAAAAAAAAAAAATATATACCGTCAAAACTAAAGCAGTTTAAAGTGAAAAAAACACGATATTCAATATGACCTTAAGTGTTCTACGATGATAAAAAGATATTGATAGAGTTTAATTCAACAGCGGGTTTTTCCACATTTGAAATATAATTTCACATATTTACTAAAGCTGCCATCAATGACATATTTTTTTGTACCTTGATAATTTATTTGTTTATCTTCTTTTTTTCCTAATAATGAGGCTATTGAAATAATGAAAAAAACGTTTGTACAAGTGGTTATAATTTCATTGCATAACTTTACATTTATAATAATCAACGTGTATAATTCATCTATGTACTTTGAGATACATATTAATTAAGTTACTATTTACATAAGTTGTATATAATAGCTACATCTCTTGTTACAGAAATTCAGTCGATACCTTAAAATATTAATAAAATTGAATATTTTTTAAAAGCTTCCATCATGTCTTTCAATAAGTTTTCTTGCATTTTACTGCTGGTTTTAATTACTTGTCTTTTGGAAGTAAAGACAAGAGGATTAGGTATGTAAAATTATTATTTTTTTTTATTATATAATATATTTAATATTTCAAATTTTTTGTATTATTAAAATTTACGGCTTAAACTCACCTTGAGTTTAATTTTTTTGCCATTCTTCATTACAAAAAATATAAAATAGTTTTTTTTTTTTAAATGGCATACGAAAAGATTGACTTTTCAAATACCGGGTGTACCGAGTGTGAAGCATACGTTTTTTTAACGGCACTTACAGACACGCGTGGAAAGTCTTTTACGTAATCTATAGCGTTATTTTACGGATGCCGCTAAGTTCCATTAAAATAGTACATAACTTTACTTGTACTCCAACGCTGCTCTGTGGCAACTAATCTACACTTGTTATTAGGGGTGTGCGAGTACTCGAATTTTCAAGTATTTGACTCTTCGAGCTTTTTGACCAAGTTCGAGTCAAGTGTTCAATTTTTCAAACAACTCAAAAAAGTCGAGTAACTTGAAAAAAAAATCCGAAAAATTCAAAATTTCAAAAACTCGCTTATTTCTACTTGTTATACATACTATTTTTTTATCATAAATGCATGGAATGACATAATGGAAGGGTGGAGAGTGCTATTTTTTTTCGTACCATAACGCTCATTATGGCCTATTTCCTGTCAAAAAAAGCATGCACTTTCGGGCACATTTCGTGCATGCGTGATGAAAAAAAAAAACATATGCTTCATACCCAGAATAATTATTTTAGAGCGTTAACTTGTTTAAAAAAAATAGTATTTGCAATTCGTGTGCGGCAGTGCTTCTGAACTTGCGTTATTGTCACGGGTGACAATTTTCACATTCATTGAGAAAGACCTGTTTCTCACACATGTTACGAAATAGTATTTTTCCGCCCTCCGGCCGAAAAGCGCCAACTTTTCGGCCGCTGCGCGAAACAAAGTTGTTTCTTTTCGGCGAAGTCGAGCGGAAAAATCGTATACGCACCATGGCAGGGAGTAAAGAAGCCTCAGATCACCAGGTTCCCGCCCCTCGGCTTCGCCTCGGGCGGTAATATCCTTTCCCTGCCTAGGTGCGTAATATACTATTTCGATACAAGTGCGAGAAATGTAGATTGTTGCCACGGGTGAATTTTTCATCCAAGCGTAGCGAAGGTTAAATATTTAAACGATGTTATATCAGATGCCAGTATTAGGCAATAATTTTCTTAGAATCGCGAAACGAAGGTTAAATATTTAAACGATGTTATATATCAGATGCCAGTATTAGGCAATAATTTTCTTAGAATCGCGTTATCTGTATTTGTTTAAGAAAAATAACCTTCGATACACTTGTGTAAATCTTGCTTCGTATCGCCCTGGCGACAAATTCTCTTTGAGAATCATTTTAATCGAACTAGTTTGGCAAATATTTATTTAAATATGACGCACGTAAAGTTCAGTTTTGCATATTCAAAGCCTGTGTAAAACCAAGTTTGACGCACAGAGTATCAATGTCTGTTCAATCGTTATATAAATAAACGATCAATCAAAAATATATTATAAAAAGTATATAAATTTATGCCTATATAATTTCAGGGGAAAATGTAGATTATAATCACAAAGTAGAGTATTACGAACTTGAGAACGAAGAACCATCTTTAAATGATGTACAGAATCAATATGCAGAATTAAATACTTCACCGAATGAAAATCAAGAAAATTTTGTAAAAGATCAAGAAAATGAAGTTTATGGTCCAAGTTCATCTAATGAACTACCACCACTTGGTAGATATTGGTAGTATGGTTAGTTGATGATAACTGGCACAATTAAGATACTCATTAAAGGCTAAATTATGTATTAAATACTCATATATTAAAATTGTTTTATTACAATAAATTTATTGATAAAGTCAATTTTTGCCAATTTTATTTCTTGTATAATAAATTAAATATATTTTAATTAATATTGCACATTTTCTTGATTATACAATTTCACAAATTGATGACAATTTCTATAACAAATTTAATACTGTTCTAAATACTAAAACACATCAAGCAAAAATGATTAAATTATTTCTTATTCCAAAATAATATTTAAAAAAACATCTATAATTTCTCTAAATCCATTTTTATCCTACGCTTTTTCCCTTTCCAAATTATTCACAAATCCTTATATCTCCGAAACATCACCCCCACCATCTCTTAAATAAAACCTCAAAAACTTCTTTCAAATAAAATAAAACATGAATCTAACTTTCCCACTTGATCTTTAACTCCATCTATTTTTCACTAAAAAAAAAAGAAATTGTAGAGTACCCACAGTCACACATCGCTAACGCTTAACTCTCATCAGATTTCGTCTATAGGGATATCGATAGCCGAAAGTGCTTTAAGAGCATACCACTCCTCGAAGTAACTAAACTCTCGGTAACCCTCTTTCTCTCTCTCTCACTCTCTCACACACACATACATACAGTGGCTTCCCGAATTGGCCATTAGCATCGCTCGCAACCGAGCTACCCTCCTCCTCCTCCTTCTCCTTCTTCTCACCTAAAACTCTCTTTCTCTTCAGCAATCACCTTACCCCTTTCCCAGATCCCGTGTTATCAAACTAACACCGAGCTACCTCATTCATCCTCTCTCTCTCTCTCTCTCTCTCTCTCTCTCTCTCCCCTTTCCTACTCCTCCACAAGTCTTGGACTTCAATTCGCGCCCGAACTTTCCCATTAACTGGTTAATTTGCATGTCCCCCCCCCCCTCTCTCTCTCTCACTCACTCACTCACTTGCTCACAGCTACCGGTCCACCAAAGCGTGGTAAGAAGCCAGAGAGCGGCCTCCTCCTCCTCCTCCTCCTCCTCCTCATCCTACTACATACTCTATACTCTCTCGAGTTTCTTGCGCGGGCCGGTTTCAGTAGTCGTTGAAGAGGAGAAGGGAGTAGTAGTAGTAGTACTAGTAGTAGTAATGCATGCGGCAGCAGTTCGCTTTGTTACGCTCACGAAAGTAAGAGAGAAAGGACGACTTGAATTAACTCATACTGTAACTGGAGAATTTACAAGTTACAAGTTATACTCCTGTATATACATATATTCGTGAGTGAGTGAGTAAGAGAGAGAATCACTCACTTACTTACTCGCGTGGTCTTGTAATTTTAGAAGAGCTTCCCTTCAGGCAACAACACGCTATAGCGATAAACTGCCCTAGGCTGAGGAGTAAGAGAGAGAGAGAGAGAATTTGCTTAAGGAAGTTTTGAGGCATGCAACTGTCCTTCATATATATGCCCTTCGACAAGTGGTGATGAGAAACGTGCTGTGTTTTGGTATGCTGGTGGTTCTTGTAAGTTCGTTGTTATGAAAATGATGATAATGATGAGAATGTGGATATTAAATGATAGGTGAATAGTTTATTAGTTATATGTTTATGAAGTTGTTGCTGTTGTTGTTGTTGTATGTGATGGTTGATTGGAAGAAGATGGTATGTTATAATGAAATTAGGTTTTAAAAATTGAGGAAGCTTTTGATTATTTATTTTATTTATTTATTTATTTTTTTTTTCAATTTAAACTTGTACTGGATTTTATGTATATTTAACTTTGCTATTAAAGTATTTAATTTAACGATTTTAAATTCTACTTTGCTTGGATGTCTATTTAAAAAGTTTTTTTTTGCCAAAGTACTAATTAATAATCCTGAAGTACCGTTAAAACTATTTAATGAACTTTAGGAAATAAACAGTTTTCAAATGAAATTTAAGAAGTATATAAAGTGTATGATTTTATGTTTGCATTCAAGCTTTGATATTATTAATTGATTAAATAATTTTCTTTTTATGGAATTAGTTCTTTTTTTTTTTTTAATATATGATTAAATTAATTTTGATTAATTAAAAATTTTATTAGTAAATGATTTTAAAAATAAATTATAAAAATAATTATTGCAATTAAAAAGTTAGACTTGGATTTTACATATTAAATATCAGTAGTATAAGTCAATATAGTCAGCCATATAAAATTTTTATTTTAAACTTACAATATTTAATAAGCAGTACAAATATTTTTTAATTTTATAAAATTATTAACTGAATACAGTTCACAATACCCATTTTATAATTTCAAAGATCAATAAATCAATCTACAAGCCACTAAATACTTATTATGATTCATGAATTTTTTTTTTATCATCCATACATACATTCATTATATTCAACCTGACTTGTAAAAGTAAAAGCGTCGAAAGAACTTATAAAAGTCTGAAAAAAATAAAAATAAATCATAATAAAGCCAGTCAGCACACACATACACACACACACACACACACAAAATCAAACTTACGCATCCGAGAAGCAGCGAGCAATAACTTTCCAGAAACTACACATCAAACTTTACCTCCAACATAATAAAAAAAAAAAAAAAAAGTTGAACTTCATCACCAACTCGATCAACATTAATATTTCACAAGCACCGCAATAAATCGACAACTGCATAATTTCATCCTCTTTTTTTTCCCTCTTCAAAGTATTAACATCACAGTATACCCTCTAACTTCAAAAAATTTTACGATTCATCTCCAGTTTTCATACCAATCCTCCTCTCCTTTTACTTCTTCTTCTTCTTTTTTTTTATCCCTCAAATCCAAATCCTTCACAGCTGCAAGTCATCATTATCCAACATTTTTCCGAAACAAGCGATAAGTCAGTAGGGGTATAAAGCCGTAGTTTCAGCAAATTAGGGCCTTCGATCCAATTTCACGAGATTGAGCTGTGCTGGTCCAATTTGTCAGGAACATCCGGACAAACGGGATATATGCCAACTGACCGCATATACACCAACCCCTCTCTAATATACTCGCACATATACATACATATATACCTCCAAATAAAAAGGGCTCACAGCTTATGACACACATATAGTCCTCCTTTCTATTTTTGCAAACAATTGTATGTTCTATTAAAGTGACTACTTATTCGTGACTTGAGACGTTGCTACCAAGAGTTTAATCTTGAAATGTCAAGCTTCTTGGTTTGTTAGAAGCGTCGAGTTACATCAGGACAGTTGTTGGGCAGCCGCTTGATTATGCCAATCAGCGTCCGTCTCGGTGATGCTTTCTCGCTTCCTCTCTTTCTCTCTCTCTATCTCTTGCTTTCCCCCTTGAGAATATATCAACCACGATCTTGTCAAGACAGTATGTCTTGAGGTAATATCTTCGGTTGATCAACTTAATGTTACGGTTTACTGCTTTCTTGCTGATGATGATCATTAGCTAGATGATAAAAGTGTGAAGATGAGATTCAATGGAATCGAGTAAAATAGCTTTTATAATTCGTTTTGGTAAAGGGTACACGATGGATTTGCAATTTTTTTTTTATTATTGGTTCTTCTTGGTAATTTTGATGAGATTTTAATTTCTTTGTAATTTGTGGGTAATTGCGATTTATAGATTTGAATTTAATCGTTTTATTTAACTTAATTTTTTTCCTACAAAAATTAAGCTAATGGAAAAAGTGTTATAACGAACTATATATACCTATAAGTGATTTAAAGTTTTATTTTTATAATAAATGTAATATTATTCTCAAGATTGAAATTAACAGTAACAATTCTAAAATTTTCCAATTTCCAATCATACCAAGTAACATATATTACGGTATAATTTTACCAAAACCAGTATATATATACACATCTACATCCAAACTCACTCCTTTCCAATGTAAATACAAAATCGATAATTTCAAAATGTAAAGCCAACATATATATATACACAAACACAGCAGTAGGTCAGATATAGTCCAGACTATCTATATATGTATATGTATATATCTATACGATGGGTCAACGCAAACATCCTAATCAACTAATCCGTAATATCTATACCAAACAATATCTCTCCGCAATACCTCAAACGAGAACAAAATCTGCCAGTAGCCTCCTCCTCCTCCTCTTCGACATATCAGCAAACTATGTATGCATGTATGTATGTTTTGTTCCCATTTAGCTAACTGCACGTCGTAAAAGTGACATCGCCTCGAGCGTTCCATAGACATTTCGGTTAGGATACGATCCTGGAACTACAAAAGCAGAGATAATTGCATGCCTGTATTTTCTCTTTCTCTTTGTTATATTTCTCATATCCTGAGGTATGTGTTACTCTCAATGTAGTAATGATAGAATTAGGAGAAGTCAATGACCTTCGGTATAAAAAAAATTAAAATTTAGGGGAATTTAAAATTAAAGGGGGGGATTCCTGCATGATTATCTTGGATCCTTTTTTTTTTTAATGACTCTATACTGTATTTTTAGACCTCAAACAGCATTCGTATAAAGCTGGTCCATTACGACTCTTTCACGATTATGGAAATGAGAGAGCTAATGACGAGTATACGTATATGTACATACATACAAGCAAGAGATGCTTTTTCTCTTGATACAAGCTTTTTCTATTATAATTTTTAGTATTCGCCAAGCTTTTTGAGAATCATATGAGTGTATGTGTGTGAGTTGGAATACCAAATGCGGCTTAACGTGTGTATGGATATTATACTCATTATTATTATTATTATTATTATCTCTGGTTTAGGGAGAATATTCATTTAGTTCATATTTGAAATATGTGAATGTAAATTGTATGAGTAGATGACATCATATTCATTGTAATAAAATTTGGGTTTTCCTATACTCTGTTTGATATTTGAATGATTACGAGTGTATTATTTGTTGGTTATTTTATTTTTATTTTATTTTTTTGAGGGGGATGATGATTGATATTTTGAGGGATTGAATGTAAATATATGTGAGATGACGTATATTAATGATTTATGTGAGGTTAATTCCTGGGAATTAAGAAAATGTCATACTCATATTTATAATATTTGGATTTAAATATTTATTTTTAAAATTTATTTTTGTACATGTGGCAGCTAGTGTAAAATAAAGTTGATGCTTTAATTAGCGATTTATGTAAGCTTAAATACGTGTAATATCAAAATAATAATAATAATAATATATTTTTCGAAATTACAAAATTTTTTTAAATTCCAATACAAAATATTACGAATCGCATGTTTTTGTTAATACATTTTTTGCTCAGTATATATTTAATTCCGAGAAAAATCGAGCTCGCGCAACTCTAATTACAAGATTATTTTTGCTTTCTCAAAGAGAAAGCTTTGTAACGGTGAAAATTTTCGATTTGGTTTTTTTTGGTTTTTTTGACGTTTTGAAGGTTCCTGAACTCAAAAAAC
>JAPYZE010008880.1:0-13748 GCA_030522805.1 Leptomastidea abnormis
TATATATATATATATATATATATATATATATAAGAGGGTATTGTTCGTCTAGCAATTATTATGTTATATATATTTTTAAAACAAGGATGAGTCAGATGTATAAATGAAATAATAAAGGTTCTTCAGCTTTTTTTTATTTTTTTTTTTTCATTATTATTATTATTTTATCTGATTAAAATTGTTCCGGAAAATTTTATTATTAATGTCAATATTGGCGGAAAGCTTATTGTACTTTAAGTTGAATGAATAAATGAATAACTTAACTTTAAGGTAGAATGAATCGTCAAAATATAACAGAATTTCTTAATAATTAATAAAACAGTAGAAAAATATTTTTGTTTCTTTTTATTAATTGATAAATAAAAATCGATATTATATAATCGTATACACTAAGGACTTCAACGTTTAATTATTACTCTACTATTATACGGTCTTTGTATATCTCAATGTCAATCTTAATTGAAATCGAGTTAAATTTGTCGAATAACATGTATACGATGTAATTAACACTTTCAAATCTAGGGTTAATTTGACATGATTGATTATAGAAATATACTATTATTATTTTTTTTACTTTATGAATAATTTATAAACAATATATTTTAAATTTAATTGTTTCCTAACAATTTAAACAATATGTGTAAAAAATAAGTGCTATCAAAAATATCCCAACATACTAACTTTTCCCATATTAGTTTAAAAATTAATTCTTCCAATCCCACAATATAAAAAAAGACAAAAAAAATTTATTCTTAACTTTTTATAACTGATTTTTTCAACTTTATCGAAACAAAGAAGAAAAAAAAAGAAATAACGAAAAACAAAGTTTGTCAACGATATAACAACAATCACAACACTAACCCAAAGTTATACTTTATCCATCTAGCGTGTCACATGTATATATACAATCTTCTTCTTCCTCTTCTTCTTTCATAAAGCTGTACGCAACAAGCCTGCGTTTTTTCCCAAAGAGAGAGAGAGAATAACTCCCCCTTCAAAAAGATTAAATCTCGCAAGTTTTCCACAGATATTTTCGTCTTTTAGACTGGTGGCACGTGCAAGAGTCGACGCTGGAATCCCGAATGAATTTTCGCGGATAAATGGGGGCAGGAGGATTGTGTATATATATATATATATATGCTGGTCTTCTCTTTTTCTCTCTGCTTGAAGCCGACACTTTAACGAAATTGTTTTCGATGGAATTCCGATGCTGGGCCTTGAAAGCAGCAACAGACTTGCGCAGTTTTACTTCTAATTTTTCTTTTTTCTTACTTTTTTTTTCTTTCCTTCTTACTGACTTATAAACAAGTTGCTTATGGAATTTTGATTATTTTATTTTCGTAAGTCTTGACAATTTTTTTTTTTTTTTTTATTGAATTAGTTATCAATGCCTGTCATATTAATTTTTTTATTATGTCATTTTACCTGCTGAATTATTGGTTAATGTACTTTACTTTTATATGGTATATTGGATTTTTTTCTCTTTTTGTATATCTATAGTTATGCTATATACAATTTATTACGTGACTTTTACGGTGAAAAATTTTTCTCTTGAGAAAAATTTGATAAATGTCTGACAGTACTCGTTTCGTACTACTTGTAATTATATGTCTATAGATCAATATGCTTTCATATCAGGAAATGAATTATATGTTTTTTTGATTTTCTTACTTTTTTTAAAATTTTGTTTATTACGAAATAACATTAAATAATTTTTTAAAACATTTACTGCGAATTTTTGATAAATAAAGATTAATTATATTAGCGTATTTTCTAGAATTTTAACTTGTTTGTCGGATAGTTCAAAAACAACAAAATTAAAATAATTGAATAATTGTATTTTTCATTTCACTGGTTCAGCACTAAAAATAATTTGAATTCTTGAAAAATACCGTCAATGATGTTATAGCTAAAATAATATTTTTTAGTATATAAATTTTAACAAATTAAAACTGTTTATAGTTTAATTTTTTTTTATATTTTTTCATCAGAAGAAATACAAAATACTTTCAGATACTATTCATATTTTTCTCTAAAAATATTAATAATATTACTTTTTTATTAATACATTGTCTTCAAAAACCTTTAAAAAGAAAAAAGTAAGATTATTTGAAAGTGAATAAAGTCATGTTCAAGAAAATAAGTAAAAACCACATAATTTAGTATACAAAATGAAATGGAAAAAAAATGATAAAAAAAAAAAGAAGTAAAATAAACCGTGAGAAATATCGATTATGCGATTATTTTCAGCCACAATTTTGATCCATTTATATTGATAACTGCTGATTCACCCAGGCTTGGCATTTCCAGTTTGCACAACTAAGGAAACCCAATTTTTTTTTTTTGCAAAAGAAAAAAAAACAGACTTGGCATAAAAGTAGTTACTTGCGATTCTGACTTACAAACGAAATAAATATATTCTCATCTCATGTATTTTCCATCCAAAAAAAAAAAAAAAAAATCTCATATAGCTATAAAAATCAATCACAATAATAACACAACAAAACAAATCTTTACATAAACTCAATTATAATTCAAAGCTCAACATAGCTTCCAATAATATAGCTTTTACCTCATTCTCCATAAAATTACACTAGCACTTTATTTATACTCATATAACCCAAAAAGCAAGTCATCATGAAACCACGTGAGACTTTGAAAAACTAATTCACATCAAATTTAGAAACTCAACTTGTTAGAAAGTAAACCTTCCTTTCTCTTTTCCTCTCTCTCTCTCTCTCTCACTTCGTCAGTTCATAATTAACAAAACTCTCTCTCTTTCTCTTTCTCTCTCAACGAAGCCCCAAATTTCCAGGAAAATTTTCTCTCGCGGTACGAGCTTGAAAACGATCCTGCCAATTAACGCGACTAATTGAACTTCGTCGCACTAGAGACCCGCATGAGAAAATTTTAACCTCCTCCTTCTTCTTCTTCTCCTCTTTACTCTATATTATATCCTCCCTATCTCTCAATTCTATCAAACTTTGTTTTTTACTTGTTCGTTACACATAAAAATACATCTCACATCTCGTTTCATTATTAAAGTCACTTTATTTTTATTTTTTTACCAATCGTTATTATTTTGATTTTGATCAACACCATTAAAATCATTTCATCTTTCAAAAAGATTTAACATACCACTTAACACCCTACCTTTTCTCACAAAATAAAATCTCGTTACATTTTTCCTTTCTCACCACTAATCTCAATTTCACATAAATTATTCACTCGCATACTCTTATTATTTCGCAAATAAATTATTATTCATAAAAATTATACCCCATATAAAATACATATTTTATAACACACATACATATAAAATATTCATCTATATATGTATATAAACACATTAACAACACACAAGCAAATCCAACGAACATTTCACGAGGTATATCTCCAGGAAATTAATAAACCGTCATATAGACGTCAACGTGAGTTCGCATTACTTAGCCGCAACCCCGCATGATGAGGATATCACGTTAATGCACTCTCTCTTTCTCTCTCTCTCTCCCTCTCTCTCTATTTCTGTACGCCTTGTTGAGAGAGCCTAAAGGTAAATCTACGTGGCTTATCTCTGTAATTAACATTAAATTTCAAAGAAAGATGTGCAGGAAAAAAGAGAAATAAGCTTATGGAAAATTGATTTTTTTTATTAAGCATAGTTGCTGTAGGTATAGGTATATGCTTTGATTTTGATAGTGATAGGAATGCTGTTTTAGTTTGTTTCTTTGGTGATGTAGGTGAAATTTTTGGATTTTTTTTGTTATTATAGTTTAGTTGGATTGATGTATTTGTGATTATTTATGTTTTTTGATACGATGGAAATGTAATTTGTTTTTATTTTTTTATGAAAAATAATATTAACATTCCTCTTCAATTTTTCTTTTTAATTTTTTATTTTACTCTAATGAATAATCATGTGACTGATGAATAACTAAAATTTAACTAAAAGCTCTTGAACTACTTTGAAAAAACTTAAAAAAACTAAAAAAGTCTATATAAGATAAGCAAGTCAGAAAGTAGTAGGAACTTTTTAAAACTGAATATGTAATCGTAAAACTTGAAAATGTTTTTTTTTTTTTTTTTGGAAAAAAGTATTAGGAATTCAAAATGATACGCGAATTTGTGATATGTATATCTTTCAAAAGCTTTTCCTTCTATTCTTTTCTCTTATTCCAACTTCAAAAGTTGAATGTAAAAAAAAAAAGAAAAGGCGTATGTAATGTATTATATAGGTTAAAAGTTAAAAAATCTTTTATTTTCTAAAGAACAATCTTTTCTCGTATTATATATACCTATAACTATACACGTTATATAAAATTCGGTAGAGAAAAGAGTTGAGAGATATGGCATAGATAAATTGCACTAGGATTTATATATCCCTATGTACTTTTCATGAAATTCAACAAGTGCCATCTATCTCACATACTCACACACACATACAAAACTTATTTTATCTGTCTTTAAATTCTCTTTGTCTTTTTTTTTATCTTTTTACTACTGGTTATCAAAAAAAAAAAAAAAAAAAACAAATTTAACTTCAATGAAAATTACAAAATCAAATTTAAGATAATTTTAATAACTTTTAAAAAAAAAAAAAATAACAAAAATATAAAATAAGAAAATAAAAAATTTTGCTGACGTATCACCAAAAAAACGCATAAATTAATAATTATCTTCAAATTAAAGCAATCACTCAATCAACAAATCTTTAATGTCTACCACTTTCATATTTTTAAATTTCAACACTCAAAATTCACTTAAAAAAACTTCCACTCCAAAATTTTCTATTTTTCTCCTCATTATTCCTACCAACCATCCAGACTCTAAATTTACATTTAAAACAAAGTACTCTAATAAACGTCACGTCAGCAACATCATATCACACAGCCACAAAAAAAAAAATAATAATTTAACTTTTCTTCTTTTCTTTATTTTTTAATACTCAGATCATATAAAATATATCCCTCCAATCTGCAAGTCGGATTATACACCTGACGCTGCAACAGAGCAATTGTAGAATTTAGCGAGACAATTACTAAACGCATCCCTATTTGCTCTCTTACCGTCATGGGATTTTATGCATGAATTTCGTATTGTCGAGTTTTGTCTGTTCTGTCTTTTATACGTAATAAAGACTTTTAGCATTATTATTACGTTTATAAACCTTCAAAAAAAAAAAAATCTCATTCTAAATATACGAACAAAAAAATAAAATTCGATTTAATTTATCTTTTTGATTTAACATTATATCTTACTTTTTTCCCTTTAATTTTACTTCGTAATAATCAAGCTGGTATATAGACCAAAGCAATGATTAGGGGGGTTTATATAGATATAGTTATTTTGATTATACTATATAATACCTATATAAGATTATATCAGTTAACCTGATTCGTTAGTGACTTAATCTTTCCCTCTATATATACCTCCTTCCAAAATCCCTCATTTCCTTCGATTCTTGAAAGTCTTTCTTGACAAAATGATTTATATCTTTATCCTAATGATATATTGTGGGCATTGTATATACGTCAAAACACTTATCCGATACCACCTTTAATCCTTATCCAACAAAGATTAAAGAAGTAATCACACGAAAAATAAAAAAAAAATAAATAAAAATATTAAGCTTATACCCTCGTAAATTAAAGATTAAATTTTCTTCGCGATTTACATTTGACTAGACGCAGGTTATCAAAAAGATGTGATAAACCACGAAAATAGAAACAAAACAAAAATTCTAGAACAAAAAACAAAAACTCAGAATACACACACTTGACATACATAGATACCCACAAATTCAAAAAAAAGGAAAAGGGAAGTATACAAAGTATTTCTATGCAGGTATACATACACAGAAAATCTGAGAATGTAAGTATATAATATCCTCTCTCTCTCTTTCTCTCAATTCAAAATAACCACCAAGTCCTATAAATAAACAGCTAATCCGTTCGATCGACTCCAATAAATAATCCGTCGATTCTCCTCCTCCTTTACTTCCACTACATATATAGCTTTTAAGAACAGAGAGAAAGTTAGTGAGAGATTCCGTTGAGAATTGCACTTTATGCATTATATTATCGACCAAAATCCCGTTTACTAGTAGAAACTCTCGTACACACACACATATACAAGCATCATCATCATCGAGGAGTATAGGAAAAAGAGAGTATAAGAGCTAACGGATAGCCGCACATCCTGTATGCCGTCTGTATGAATTAAGCGGCACATTTATACACTTACAGAACATTATATATATTTACCAGAGAGAGAGAGGAAGAGAGTGTGGGTGATCCATATAAGGGGATCAAGACACAGGGTGGTAGTGTGGGTATATAATCCTCTTCTTCTTCTCTTTCTCTCTACTCAGACTAAAGGGGCAACTGGCTTCTAACATTCTACACACAAACACACATACATATTATACAAAAGAGAAAGAGAGAGGTATATATAATAGCAACAGGCTTTGCCACAGTTTTGCAGTGCCTCTGCCAAGTCTCGAACAGGTTTATATACATATATAGGAAAGGGGTAGAGAAGAGATGTGTATAGGTGTATAGAAGAAGAAGAAGGAGGGATATTGCTCGCGTGCAATCGGCCTTGCCCTGGAGGCAACTCTTGTGGATAATCTATTAAGTGGGTAAGGTAGACCTGTGTATGTGTGTGTGTATGTGTGTATGTATGGGGTGTAGAGAAAGTTACTATATACTGACTGTCCCTGCTATACTTATATGTAGGTTTTTGAAATCTGTGTATGGTATTTATTGTATGTAGATGATGGTCATTGAGATTTTGCTTTCTCAAAGAGAAAGCTTTTTTTTTAGTAATTCTTTTTTTTTCTTTTTTATTGTGATTGTAATGCTGAATTAATTTTATTTTTTTTTTAGAGATTTTAGAATATTTTGTTTGATATAAAAATTAAGATTGTTAGTAGAGTGAGTGATATAGGTCTTTAATTTAATGAGATTACAATAATACACTTAATTTTTTTGGGAAAATTATGCTATTATTTTCTATTGATTTGTTTATCTACTTTATTTGATCAGACTATGAGTTATATATTTCTACATGCAAAAAAAAAGTTAGTTACTGGAAGGCTGATGATTGATGTCAAATGAAGTAAGAAGGGAATGAGTTGATTACAGTTGATTTTAAAAGAAAAGATGAAATTTTTTGGTGTTATTTCAATAATATCAGTTGTAATTTTTAATTTTTTTGTTACGCTAAATTACTAATGATTCAAGTAATATGAAGTTAACGAGTTACGCTGCTTTTTTAATAACCTACGAGAAACGTGATTTTTTTCTCTACAATAAGTATAATTTAAAGGTTTTTAGGGCAATTGCAAGAAAATTTAATATAAACTTGCACTTATTACGTTGTTAAATACCACTTTAATTTTGGTTTACAATTTTAGCTGTATATAAATATATAGGTACCTCTCTCGTTTTCTAGTCTGTTTTGCAGATCGTCGTCTTTCAATTTATGACAGGTGTTAAAGTGTTGTAGATAAAATTAAACTGTAGAAGATTTTAATTTCTATTTTAAATTATCATTCAAGTATAAAATATTTTTATTAAATTCTAAAATAAATATCAGTTTTTAACTAATTTTTGAAATTCAGTAGTAAAGATAAACGAATAGTCAGACGCGGCATTTAAAAAGTATCTATATAAAGTAAACAAAAATAGATATATCGTATTTTATTATTTTTAAACAAATTGCTAGCTTACCCAAAAAAATTATCCACACGCAGGAGATCCGCTTTGCAGAAAAGTATAGATAACAAAATAGCTGTTATCGATTTTACTTTTTAATTGCACTCTTTTTCGCCTGTAAACCTGAAAAAAAAAATAAATAAAAAGTTTAAAGCGTATTATTAAGTTAACTTTTTTTTTTTTTTTACAAACTACAATTTTAAAAAAATATTGTTTAAATTTAAGTAAAACAACAAATTTTTATCTTTCAACAAATTGATCAAAATTCTATTAAAATTTTATGAACACAAACAAATAACCAATCAAGTTCTAACATGTAACATTATACACTATATACTCCAACCATTTACATCCATTATTTCTATAAAATCTCAACCCAATCTCTTTTTCCATCCATACGTTACGAATTAAGCTTTATTTTCCGTCTAAAACGGACAACCAAATCACACTCCATTCCATCACTGTCTCAATAAAAATAAAAAAAACTAAGCATTAGCTACTCACACAATCCACACATACACACACGGTAGAAAACAAGCTTGGAGACAATTGCCTAAAGCAAAAAAAAAAACATCTGGTCTATTTTCAATCCCATCGAGTCATATATATATATTGGTCAGCGATGAATCGCGAGCGATAAATTCGCTGAAAACGACCAGGCCGATATTCTGGACCGAATGCAACAGTTTGCGTCCACTGCCTCCTAGCCCCCCTTACCTACTCTATCATCCTATCGTTCACGAACCAGCTGTGTTTGGCCGTTTCTATATATTTATACTCGCTATACTGGAAAATTCGTTAGCTTCGCGGAGGTAAAACTTTGTTCGGCGCTTGGCCAACTGTTGGCTTGCTGTTTATACGCCAGTTTAACCCAGAGGAGGAGTTTACCCTTATCCTAGGTTAAGTGTTTTTTTTTTCTTTTCTTTTTTTTTTTTTAATCACTAGCAATTTTGTTTGCAAAAAGGTTCTACGTATAAGTTGAGCTAGACTTTTAAAACGTCACTTTAACTCTGTCAACGCTCTATATACCTTTTTTTTTTATTCAGCCTAATTAATCCGTTTGGATTTGTTTATTTTCTTCTTCTTTCTTTTTTTTTTTGTTGGTCCTCATTAAGCGAACGTTGTTAAAGTGAGTTTGGTGCGTGTATGTCAATATAAACGTAAAAATGAAGGGTCATACATTTTATTTGACATTCGCACAACGATAATTTCGTCAAATCTTGTCGACTCTGCAATTTCCATTCAATAAACTTTTCTCAATAACTTTATTTGAGATATATAGATATAAGTAACTTTCTTATAGTTTCTAACACAAAAAAAAACGCACTTGTTACAACTGACATAAATCTCAAAAATCAAATTTAAGAGAGAGAGAGAAAAAAAAGATAAATTCATATCACGACATATTACTAACTTTTTTTCTTTCAGACCTATAATTTTTTCAACTGTCAGCTCCATTATCATATTCACTTACAGTTTTTCTCAAAATTAATTTCACACTCAAACCACAAAGGAAAAAAAAATTACAAAATCTAATTACAAAAATCTACGTAGAAATTAAAAAGACTAGAGACAGTAAATCTTTCAAGATATATAAAAAATTAAATCATAATATTCGATATATATCTATCGCAAAAGAGGCTAGCACGCAATATGAAGGTATATATATTATAACGTAGACAGAGAGTCACGTCGATAATGAGAGCCTCGACTAATGAAGCGAGCTTCCTTCACTTATACTATACCATACCTAACATATATATATATATCTACATGTACACGTATCCCTACATATATGTATGTATATATATAAAGCAAGAGAGAGAGAGAGTAAAAGAGAGATAGAGAGATGTTGTGTCTCAGGCCTTATAATCCACGCGACTCGCTGAGCTCACGTTCCGATAAGCTGGCCTTAATTTCATTTCGAGCTTGCGCTCGCTCGCGCGCTTGCAAGCTCAATATTTATATACCTATACTGTTATACCTATACAGTCATATTTCCCAGCATGAGATGCATTATTTTAGTCTATACTAGATGGCACATGGTTATTTGCTTATCTTTTTTTATTCTTCTCTTCACATTTTTTTTTACTTTACATCGATGATTAATATTAGCTAGACAACTAAATTGTCTATTTAGATTTTATTTTTTAGTAATAATCTGTTTTCGTAATATTCTGTTTTTGTTTTTTTCTTTACTTTTATTTTGTTTGTTAGTATTATACATTGTATATACAAAGTAACATGTCACATATTACAGATGTAAACATTGATATCGATCAAGTATTAAATCGTTTATGAGTGTGTATAGGTGTATATACATAGGATATAGTTATTGTCACCATAGTATAGAACCTAACTTTATGGATTACCTATCATTACTAAAACATAATGTTTACTATATTATACCTACCAACCTATCCTACAAATTAAACAACAACTCATTGCTATAATATAGAATAATCCTGCTTACAACTTAATTATTACCATATTCACGTAAAATATTAAATTCAATATCTGCCCTGCAACAATTACAAACCCCAATTTCATCACCTCACCATATTCTACCTCCTTAAATTATAAATTCTTAAATAAGAAAAAAAAATTAAAAAAATAAAACAATAATAAACAAATACTCAAACATAATGTAACATAAACGATCGATCGCATTCACGTCAATCTCAATAAATCCAATGCACACACATATTCACCGATAGTTCAGTACAGATAATCAATTCATCTACCCTACTACCCTTACCCCAAGAATATTCGAATTGACTTCTCGACCCCTCTATATACTACATATACATACATATACATACATACATATACACACATAGACCATTCAGTATATACTATACACACACACACACACACACACACACACACACACACACACACACACACACACACACACACACACACACACACACACACACACACACACACACACGGTACAGGAAGCCAAACCGTTTCATCGTCAAGCTTCAAGGCACACACCTGCATATATATATATATACAATATTGCTGAATTTCAAGCTTGACTCTAAACTATACTCTTCCTCTTTCTCTTTCTCTTTCTCTTCTGACCTATCAACAAGAAGAGGATCGATGGACCTGAAATTCGCCCGTATGATGAGTTTGCGAGTAGTAGTAGTAGTACACTCCATCTGTATTTTCGTCTAGGTGAACAATTTGACAGGAGAGAAGGTTTAAAAGAGAAAGAGAGGAAGAAAGAGATAGAGAGAATCAAGCTTCCGATGGACCGAAGTGATTTCTCGCGTAATCGGATATCTGCTGATGAGAAAGTATATATATGTATTGGTGTCTGTGTAAGCGTATATCTAAGAATGTGTATGTGTATGGTGGAGAATAAGGGTATATAGAAGTAAAGTGAGGGGCTAGGCCGCAATCAAATTCTTATCGCACCCGAGGCTTTACGGCTCTACGGACTGTATTTTTCTTCTTCTTCCTTATTCTTTTTCTTTTTCTTCTTTTTCTTCTATAAGACTATCTATGCTAAGCTTGGTTGCTGGTTTTGTTGTTCGAAGAATATGGTGGTAAGAAAATTTTTTTTTTACATATAGGTACCAAGATTTTAGATTAACATATAGGTATATATGTACCTATGTATATTGTAAAGGTCGAATAAATTTAAAAGGGTTTTTTTTTTTTAAGTTGATGGAAAGTAGATGGATGGATATGGTTGACTGCGCGCATCATGTTTTTTCATGAAGCTGTTAAGGTTTTTAAGTGAATATAGAAAGAAAAAAAAAAGTAAGCTTTAGAGCTATATCAACCTTATTTTTTTCTTTCTTTTTTTGCTATATACCATTTGATGATGTCAATAAGTATGATAATAGACGCATTTGCTTTTATTTTTATACAGATTTTCACAGATCATTTGGTATGATGTTTATACAGGATTTTTCTTTCTTTTTTTTTTTTGCCTTAAGGCGAGTGTAATGTAGAATAATGTATAAGGGAGAGTTATCGTTCTTTGTTTCCCGGATTAAAATGAAAGTTAATGGGAGGAAAAGGTATATATATTTTGGTAAATCGACTTGGTATATTTAAGTTGAAGTACTGTTTTAATGATGTAAAGCTGGGATATTATGGTTAACCCTTTTTTTCTTCTTTTTTTCTGTTATTGATTGTAGCTTTTTTTTGGATGCATATTATTAAGTATTGTGTGAATAAATAATTTATTGAAATATTTTTGTATATTTTGTGGTTTAATGATACCTGCAGTTTTATTTATAAATCTGGTAATCGAAATAAATTATGTTGTTGTTGTTGTTATGAAAAAGTAAAGCTTTTTAATAACTGAGATTATCTTGGATATAGAAGAGTTTCTCTGGTTATGCGTTTTATATAAATATATATATTTTTTTGTTGTAATTTTAGTCTTTAATCATTTCCTGCTTTCATTTACTCGAAAGAGAAAGAGTTTGATTATACTTATTTCATATTTTTAAATATATCCTTTTGAGATTCTAGTAGCTACCGCCTCTTGTTATATTAAGTATACAAATATTCAACAAAAAATTATTATTTTTAATTTTTCGCAATATCATAATTACAATCTTTTTTATTAACCTCAAAAAAAAAAAATTCAATTTTCTTGTATAAATAAAAAAGAAAAGAAAAGTACATAATAACCTAGAGAGAAAAATTAACTTTATCATCATTATTATCAAAAATATCCTGATTTTTTTTCTCTTTTTTTTTTTTAAGTAGAAACATCATATCATCCTCATTTCATCGAAAGACTTTATTTAAAGACCACCAACTAACACAAAAGAAAAAATCCTCTTTCTTTTCCCCACAATAAAAAATTCATTCGTAAAACGTGATCCCCACAAAAGTTATATAGCCTTTTTTTTCCATTTCCTAACCCCTCCATCTCCCCCCCCCAAAAAAAAAACTGCAATGTGAGAGACCCTTGCAACTCACTTGACTCTTAAAAAATTCAAAGCCTTCCAACACAGTGACTATCTTTACCCACCTGCACGGTCCACATAGTAACAACATCAATCTATCTCAAATTTATTTTTTTTTTTTTTATCTATACCTAAAATTAATCATTAAAAATAAGTCGCGTAGAAAAGGTAAAAGCGTAAAAACGTCATTACCTCAATGTTGAACTAAAGCAATCCGCTTTTTAACATGATATAGATATATATGTATACTTATATATTTCAAGTGAAGAAAAGAGATATATAAAATTGTCTTTTATTTTTATATACGTATTAAGGTAACGATACGGAATAGTTTACTAGTTGGAGAACACGTAAGCACATTTTTTTTTTTTTTAAGAGTCCAGGTTCTTTCTTCACCTCCCATACAATTTTAAGATCGCCAATCAGGATAAATGGAATTTAATTAACGTATTCTCTTTCTTCTTTCACTTTATTTTCCTTACCACACCTGCCACGTGTTTAAGTACTTTCTTTTACTATTCTCGATTATATTATTATTATTATTTTTTTGGTAATAATTTTTTCTTTGTGGAGTTAAACTTTTAAATTTCAACACTGCCATGTGATATTGTCATTCGAACAATTAAAATTTTTCCTACTCACTAAGTAATCCCTTTTTCTCATTAAATAATTAATTTACTTATTTTTCTATACAATAAATCATAATAATTAAAAAACCAACATAAAACAATGTGAATTCAATAATAAATTTAAATCAAACTAAAAGAGAACACAGTTAATCATAAACGAATGATTAAATCCATCGAGATTTTCACTTAATAACGCACGCACACACAGACATACACGTAAGGTATTATCAAACTTTGGAAAATACAAAGATATCGTTCAATATTCATTCAATTAGCACACAACTATACGTACAACTACTATACTATACTCTCCTCTTCTATTCCTCCAGTGAATTGAACCGGCAAATTCAAGTCTCCGAGGATACACTGATAGTTCTTAATTAGGAAAAATTACTGTTTCTGGTAGTAAGTGCTGGATATAGTGACTATTTTTCAATAACTGCCATTAAAACAAAGAG
>JAPYZE010008893.1:0-10700 GCA_030522805.1 Leptomastidea abnormis
ACACACACACACACACACACACACATAATTATGTATACGTAACATATAGTGCAGAAATGCGAGTGTGTCGGCTTGCAAACGTTATAATATGTATAGGCAATAGATCTGCGCGTGCACAAAAGGGGGGGGGGGTATAAGGCAAAAGGAGGAAGGGAAGGTAGATGGTAACAAAGAGAGAGAGAGAGAGAGAGAGAGAGAGAGAGAGAACGAGTCCTTCCTCTCTTTTTTAAGCATATACACACGTGTATTATGCGTGATGCTTTACGAATATATAATATATATACCTACAGGAGGCCCACGCGTGCGCGAATTCGCGAATCAGGGGAGAAGAAAGAGAGGCGAGAAGGATACTGCTACGATATATATACGAACGAAGGGGAAACCAAAAGAGCAGGAAAGACATATATAGACGTATATGTATTTGGTGAGAGAGGGAGGGATTGGAGGGGAAAATTTGCACAAAGTCTGACCGAGTGAGTGAGAGCAAGCGAGATCGCGACAAGAAGAGAACGAATGGCAGCAGCAAAAGCAGCAGCAAATAGCTTATATATGCGATAGCCGGTTAGCTTATAGCTATATAGCCAGCTATAGCTCGCTTGTATTACAGAGTGAGAGAGAGAGAGAGAGAGAGAGAGAGAGAGAGAGAGTAGTTTGAAGTTCGTGTTGCTAGGCGCTCGAGGGCCAGTGTCAGTGCCAAGGCAGCCTCCTCTTCTTTCTCCTCTTTCGACTTCTTCTTCTTCTTTTTCTTCTTCTTCCTCCAGCAACTTCTCTCTCTCTCTCTCTCGTTTTCGCACTCACCCTCCCTTATGAAGCTGACGTGAAGCTATATTATAAACTATATAACGTTCGGTAGCACCGCCTTTTTTTTCCACCAAAGCATAAGATAAACCTGCTGCTGCTACTGCTACTGCCGAGAGAGAAAAAGATATATATATATATATATATATATATATATATATATATATATATATATTGAGATTTTGCTGAATAAATTTCTTGAAGAAGAGCTCGGACGAGAGTAAATCCTGGTTGACAGTAGAGAGCCAAGGTCAACCCATGTTCTCTCTCTCTCTCTCTCTCTCTCTCTCTCTCTCTCTCTCTTCTTACTATATAGTTTAATCCAAAAGCGCGAATAGGGGCAGCATTGGGATATACTTGACGATAAAGGGGTGGATGGGAAGGCAAAGAGTGAGAGTTAGAGAGAAGGATGAGCAACGTGTGGCACACACACACACACACACACACACACACACACACACACACACACACACACACACACACACACACACACAGCAAGAGTAGTAGTATAGTTTCGCCGGTGCTCTGGCATTGGTGGTAGTATAATAATAGTAGTAGTGGTATATAGTGGTGGCAGTGGATAGTAGATATACATAGAGGCTTGAGGAAGAGGAACAGAGTAAATGTTGTGTGTGTGTGTGTGTTGCCGGCTGCTGCTGCTACCCGCCTGCCTGCCTGCCTGTTTCAGTTCTTCTTTTTCGCGACTGCGCGGCACCGGCAAGCCAAGCAAGCCGATTGGTGCGGGTTATATAGCCTTATACACATACACACTCCTCTTTCTTCTCTTCCTCCTCCTCCTCCTCTCTTTCTCGTACCTATATATGAGCCACCTCCTCTTTCCTGCAGCGAGCGTTGCTGAGAGGACGGAGAGCGCGCAACCAGCACCACCACCACCAGCTTTTATATCCAAACTCATACACAGAGAAAGAAAAGCAGAGGTAGAGGATAGAATATGTGTGTATTCTGGAGCCAGGCTCGCGTTTGTAATACACACACACACATACACACATAGTTGCATTGACGATGTATTATACTGCCCCTGCTGTTGCTGTTGCTGGTGGTGGTGGTGGTGGTGGTGGTGTGTATTATAGCTTGCGTGGAATGGCTCGCGGGGCAGGCAGCGGGTGCTATTATAGCACGCGCGCGCGCGCGTGTGTGGTGCTTGATGCCAAAGAGGCATCTTCTTCTTCTTCCTTCTCGTCGTCGTCGTCGTCGTCGTCGTTGTCGTTGTCGTTGTTGGCTCGCGCATAATATACGCTCTGGAGTAAAGCCGGTTACACATGGAGCCTCCAAGGTATATACGTAATTTATCTGTATATACATATATTTGCTGGTGTTATATATTGGTACGAGAAGGAGGATAGATATAGATGGATGGATAGATAGATAGATAAATAGATATAGATGGGAGTTGATGAAAATTGAGAGTGCAGAGAGCAGCCGGCATGGCAACCCAGAAAGAGAGAGAGAGAGGAATACTTTACGTTAAAATGTTAAAGGTAACGATATTTTTTGATTGTTTCAATTTTACTAAGTGTGTGAATTTTTATGTGTGTGTGTGTGTGTGTGTGTGTGTGTGTGTGTGTGTGTGTGTGTGTGTGTGTGTGTGTGTGTTCGAGTGGTGTCGTATGTATCTCGTTGTCTCTCAAGCCGGTTGCATATACATATGTGTACTTACTTTGTCCTAATATGTATGTATGTATGTATGTATGTACGTATGTGTGCCCTTTGTTCGCCGGTTTATATACGAATCAAGCCGGCTTGATTTTATATGTATGTATCTTTATTATACCTTGGGGTTGTTCTATATTGGATTTTAAAATTTGCGTTTGGTTTCATTTGTGTAATATAAAATACCTAATAATTTATAAATCGAGAGATTTATCTTTTTTAAGTGTGTTGGATCATAGATAATAAATTTTCAAAATAGACTTCTTTTTTTTTTTTTAAAGAAATATTTTATAAAATTTTTTAATTTTTCGTAATTAAGTGAAATTATTAGTCTTTGTTACCTTTATTAAATTAAGTTCATTTTGTATTACCAAGATACATTTGTTGTTAATGTGTTCGTAAAAGAAAAAAGAAAGAAAGTACGTTAAATTTTATCAGAGTTTTATTCAAGGGGGTTTTCACTCGTGAAATCGATTTTCATTTTAACGTGTGAAATCAGTGAAATCGATTTGAAATCGGTGATTACTGAGCCATTTAAAATGCAAAAGTGAAAACCCCCTTGGTTTTATTATGACATATATATATTGAACAAACGTTGCAAGAGAGAAATATAGAGTAAGAGGGTGGAAGGGAGGAATTCGTTCTTATGACTTTTCCTCCATTTGACTAATGAACGCCGATGACGACTGACTAATTGGATGGGGCGTACAATACAATGCTTTACGTACATATACCTATATTTATACATGTGTGTGTATGTGTACGTGTGTATGATTCGCGGCTGCGATCAAAAATAGAACGTATCAATTTGCCCTTATCGCTCTCAACTCCCCCCCCCCCCACCCCCCTCTCTCTTCTTCTCTCTTTCTATTCAGCCGGCAGTGGAACTTTATCTATCAATTTGCGGCCCGGTGTAAAATAAAACTCGGTAAGGATGGTAACCGTTTTCAAGTGTCTTATAATTATTTTCTATCTTTCTTTCTCCATCGTACTCTTTAATTCTTTTCTTTTATTTTTACAATTTAGTTTAGATGAAAAGTGATAGGGGATGTTTGAATTTATGTTAAATTTTATCTTATATTAAATGATTTCGTAATAAAGAGAGGGAGAGAAAGATGATTATTGTTACGTATTACCGATATAATATTTACGAGTTCGTTTTAAGCAATTGCACTTACATATGTTGAGAATATTTTTAACAATTTTTTTTTTAATTTGGGTATATTTTAATCAGCAGCATATGAATTTTATTTATTTATGTATACTCAAAGCATATATATTTAGTTGTTATGTCGGAATATTTATTTATTTATTTATTTATTTATTTATTTAATCACATAAACGGAGACAAGCCCCTTTTACTTTATTTTAGATAAATTTTATTTGAAAATTTATTTACTTCAATAATTTAATATAAATTCAAAAATCAATAATTTTCTTTAAAATAAACTTGGACCATTCTAAATTCAAAGTATCTGTAAAATAAATCTAGGTTTTTATCATACCTCGCAAAGTGGCATATAAATCCTACATTCTCACAATATTCTCTATTATTCCTCTTCAAATCACCAAAGTATAATAAATTTTTTTTTTTCGAATCCAAGTTTCAAGTTAGTTCGTCAGATAGAATAAAAAAAACTGATTTACAACATCGTTAGAACATCGAAGAAAAAAAAAAGACGAATAAACTAACTTCCCTCTGTAACCAAGTGAGGAATAAGAAAAAAAAAGAAAAAGGAAGGCAAAGTCGAAAAATGGCCGCAAGGCAGCCTAGCAATATCGTCCCCTCAAGGTTTCATTTCCGAGAGAGAGAGAGAGAGAGAGTGAGAAAGCCAAAAGAGCGATAGAGAGGAAAGAGAACGATTGGACTCGCGTATGTGTGTGTGTGTGTTCCCTTTCATTCTCGTACGTAATTTCCGAAGCCTATATTTTTATATACCTATATATTTCTACATATATATACCTACTGCCGAATAAGCTCACACTAAGTGTGTGTGTGTGTGTGTGTGTGTGTGTGTGTGTGTGTGTGTGTGTGTGTGTGTGTGTGTGTCGTCCGGAACGCCCGCATGTGCGTGTGTACATGTATATGTATGTATATCCACATACCTTATTTTTTTCTGCGCAGATATCAAGCCACATGAGCTTAGAATGGGTTCATGGTATATAGGGCCGACCTTGGTTATATGGATGTTATGTTATTTCTGTATATTGGTTAGATACCGATAAGTTCGCTTTTGTAGGACTCCAAATGATTTTCCTCGTTACTTTTCTATATCCACATATATATCTTAGCTGTTAATTTTTTTTTTTTTTTTTCGAGAAGGTAGGCTTCCTTTTTATTCGCTTTTTTTTTATTTCTTTGGGTTGAGTTTGACCTTTTTAAGAGGTGGTCAAGATTTTATGAGAATAGGGTTAGTATATGGGCATTATGTGTGTTTCGAAATCGGTTACACGTGGCAATTATGTTTTTTATTATTATTTTTTTTTCAAATATGTAATTATGCATCGTTTGCTCTTTGGTGATTATAATGTATGAAACTACAGTTTTGTCGTTACCGATTTATTTTTATTAGTTTTTGCATTGGGTTATATTTTAATTTTTGAACAATAACGGTTTTTAATTGCTTATAACCACAAATTATTTTTAAAATATTTTTAAACACTTTTTATTATTCTGATATACTAAATGAACTGTAACAAATAATATCTTCATTTAAAAATAAATAATAATTTGATGTATTATTGTAAAATTTTATTACTATAATCATATAAAATCGAATATTCTGATTTAACAATCGGAAATAAATTACTGTATTACGTAGAATAAAATGACGTAGGCTTTTGATAAAGTATTCAGTATATGACGACCAGAAAATGATGAACGACATGATTTTTTTATTTCTCTTAAACTCATTTATTTTATTTTATTTTTTTTCTAAACTTTGCAATTTCTTGATTAATGCTAATTTACCGTTGTTTAGCGGAAGAAACTTACATATATTTTATCATTCAAATCGACAATTGAACTGAAGCTTTACAAGCTTGCTAAGATTAGATAAAAATTAATATTGCAAAAAATTCTGTTTATCGTTATCGTACTAATATCTCAATATGACGTGGCTTACACATATGTAAGTATTGATTTTTGCAAAATACTTTTACTTATTAAAATTAGAAATTTAAAAGTAGATCATATTTTTTTTTCAAATTCTGTTTTAAAGATCAATAAAAATACCTATTGCTTGAAATTTTAATTAATATGTATATTTTTAATTGAATACGTTAATTGTAACGTTATTAATTTAATAAAGGATTTAAGTCTTCACCCCTTCATTACCGCACTTTTAACATAACGCAATTATACTTTTCAAACTTTTTTTTTCGTAGAATTTACTACTGCTTCAATTGACTCGTTTTAATTATCAACTAAAATTCGTTAAACGACTGTTTTGAATTTTAATTATCAATCAAATGCTACAAAAAATTTATCTTGAAAAAAAAAATATTAAGAAAATTTATCAATTTTTTTTTTTTAAATATCAATTCCTATCAATCGATTACTCAAACCAACAAAAATAAAAGGCAGCCTCAAATTCTAATTTCAAAATATACAAATATTGCCAAGGACTAAATATTCCAATAAACCATCAAATTCTCTTATACAACATCAAAGCCAAATTATCCATCACTATTATAATATACACTATTAGATATCACTATATACATACGTGTAAAATGAAACCTTTGTTTACCAGCTCACGAAAAACACGTCACTCTATTCTATCTATCGTGTATATATTAGTTTCTCTTATAACAATCTCTAATTCCAATAATCATTCGCTAGATTTAATATTTATTTTCTCGAGCCAAAAATATACTCAAACGCTTCTGTACCTACATGTTAAAAATCACGATCACATAAGTACAAGAAGAAAACTAATAAACACACTCACACGCATAGGTCAATAGGACATTATATTGAGGAAAAATTCAAGCCTCTTGAATATATAATAATCTCAGGAGCGAGTTACAATTCGTGGACTAGAGTATGCGTACATTATATACAGGGGGAGAAAAAGGAGGGGAAAGAGTATAGAAACGAAAGACGAGAGAAGCGTTAGCGAGGAGCAGCCGCAGCAACGCGATTGTCGATTAAATTGACTTGTAAACCGGTTGACCTTGAAAGCAGCTGACTACTATTCCTTCTGGTATGTGTGTGTAAAAGCTAGCTCGAGAGAAGAACACGTTAAACCTATATATGTATATATATATATATATATATATATATATATATATATATATGTTTGTGTGTGTATATTACTCGTATGATTTTTCTGTATGTGAATGTATACTATAACATGTGTAAGTATGTGAGATGAGAAGGAGGAGGGTAGGGATATATGCCTGTATGTTACGCAATGGAGAACTTGGTATATAACGTGGTACCGAAGAACATTGTGTGCCTGATGGAGTGGATTTCTGTGTGCGAGGAAAGAGACAAAGGAGAGCTAAGAGAGAACGTCACGATATGTGCGTGTGTGTGTATATGTTAAAGATACGTTGCTAGTAATTTCAGCTTGGATGTTAGAATTTTGATTATTTTTTTTTTCTAATTAGGTACTGGGAAAAATAATTGGGAATGCTTGAATGAAAAGAATTATAAAGTATTTTTGTTATTGCTAAAAATTGTAGTTTTTATTAAAAAAACAAATTATTTCAAGAATATTTTGATTTTAGTGTCCTTTAAAGAGTGTTTATTGAATAGCGATCTTTTCATATTGAAATAAATTTATATTATAAAATTCAATTCAAGTGTATCTTCGATTTATATATTACTTTGAGAGTTTCATTGTTACCATCTTTCAAATATTTTCAAGACTATTTGATGCTTCACGTGTCAATAAGTCTATTTTCTTTATTTGCATGACCAAAACTATGAAAAATAGGTCGAAGCGAAAAACGAGATAAATAAATATAAAACAAGAAATTTTTTGTTATTCAAAAGAATAATTTTTTTTTTTACGGTCAGATGAGAAAACAATCGCAATATCGAATTCTTTTGTCTGAACCATGTCTTTGACGTTTGAAATTGATATCGTTTCTATACTTTCTTCCTCATATTTTTTTTTTCTTCCAAAGTTTAATCTTGAGGTTGAATGAGAAGCGAAACTTTTGTATACGACTAATTAAAACTTGGTTTGAAGAAAGTTTTAACCGTAATTATTGTCTCATGAAGTTGAGTCATATGTCTAGAAAGAAAAAAAAAATTTGAAAAATTTTGTGTGAAAAAATAAAAAATTTTATACGTAGCTTTTTTATGTTAGAGCATTAGAAGAATTTAAGTACATCATAAATTTCCTTTATTTCAAATTACTTTGAAATTTTTCTCTTTCAAACTGCTTTGACTTTTGAATTGACTTCATTAAATTATTTTTTATTTTATTTTAGTTCGTCCTTGTACATCAAACGAAAGTGTTTTAACGTTGACATGTGCTTCTTATCCATAGTGATTGACGGACGCTTTTTCATTAATCTCTTTTTTTTTTTTTTAAACGGCCTTGATAAATTTTATTTTGCCTTGGACAATCGAATTATTCATTCCACACATTTTTCATTAACCTGTCACTTTCAGTTTTCAATACACAAAAAATATCAAATATTCACAATCAAAAAAATAAATTTTTTTTCTTATACAAAATTGAATTTTTAAAAATCTATTCATATCGAGTGTTTAATCCTCTTTATTTTTACGTATCACCACGATAAGCAAAAGCAAATATTTATCATGCACTTTTATTGTCACTGATCAAACAATCCTTCATAAAAAAAAAAAAAAAAAAATCTGTTTACTGTAAGCTCAATTCTATAAACATCTCACTGCAATATTCAACCAACTTTTTTTTTATAAACTCCAATATATCTGCCCTCTTTTATTTTTTTTTCCATAACCAAACGTACAATATAATATCTTCTTCAATCTCTCTCAGAACAAAATATCAATATTCTCCAAAGGTTTCAAAAATATACTCTCTCCCTCAAGTATAATTAAAAAAAGCTACCTTTATGAGGAAGCAAAATAATCCACAAGATAAAAAAAAAGATTTCTCACATTATTCATATTCTCAATATAAATAACATACCACAATCTAATACTTATCGACATTTTCATCTCTTACACATAATACCTTATTGCTCCAATACGAAAATACACACAATCCACGATACTATACATATAACCGAGAACCTTAAAATAAAAGCTTTACATAGACGCCTCGCTTGAGTATAAGCGCATCCAATTCGTTCGCTTTGGTATACGTATATTCAAATTTGCCACTCGTTGATCCCTCGGTTTCTCTACTCTACGTTGACATGGAGATTATATATATAGATACATATTTTGTGAATACGTATACGTCGAGGAGGCGAGTTACTATGTTAAAAGGGAAAGATAAAAGTTGATAAAGCAACGGAGCTTGCGTTTTAAAATTTAGTGGTTAAGAAAAAGTTAAAGGTTCTTGAAGAAACATGCAGTAGTTTAAATTTTTTTTTTTATTTTCTATGTAAGGTTTATTTGAAAAATTTGCGAAGACGAGATGAAAAAATTAGAAGTTATTTTAATTAGAATGAAGATTTGATGAAAAGATTATTTAAGTATGGAAAATTATAAGTATAAAATCATTTCGATGAACGTCGAAGAAATGATAATATTTTTTTATTTATTATTCTCTTCGATTCCGATTTTCAATTTAATAACGTTGAAAAAACATTTAGATATACACTTCGTACAAATATTGATTCATCACGTACTATACCTATTCAATAATTTTATTCTAAAAACATACCCTCAATAATTTTTGCAATAATCTTACCAAAACTAAACCATTAACATTAAAAAAAAAAAAAAATCAAGAATTAAAGAAAAATTTATCCTACACACAAATAGCAACATATCATTCTTTTTTGTCATAGCTTTCTATCAATTTTATCAATTTTCTTAGTGCAAACTTTTCATGCTTACTTATAACTCTAAACAAACAATGAAATTGAGAACTTTTAGGGAGAAAAAAATGTACAAACATAAAAAGAAAGGAAAATAAAGATGAAAAGAGTATAGACACCGGAGGCTTGGTACGAATAGATCATATACATAGAAAGACAGAGAAAGATAGTGATGACGTACACAGGACATTCCTGTACACACACACACACACACGCACACGCACACATACATACATACACACATACATTGCTGAGTTGGCATACGAGATAGGAAAATAAAAAGTCGAGAATTACTAGTGGATGAAAGGAGTAAAAAGGAAAGAAAAAAAAGAAAAATAAAAATGCTTGAGGAAGACGAAGCACCAGCTGCGAAGAGATATGTATATAAAAAGAAGAGTACTTCTTAGCTGTACATGTGTACATATATATAGATATAAAAATTCTAAAACCACGTTGTCAAGTGTGTATACTGCAATAGTGTGCGAGTGAGTAAAATCGTCTTTCTCCTTCTTCCACTCACTCACTCTTATTTGAAGGTCAAGGTTTTACCACCTCCCAATCCACAACTGTATATGTGTGTGTTTATGTACGTGTATATATGTATGTATGTATGTGTTCGCTTTCGCGCTTCACAAGAAAGAGAGAGAGAGAGAGAGAGAGAGAGAGAGAAAGCTCTTTTCCTCTTCGCTTATTCGCTAGCTAGTATAGCGCCGGCGCGTTGGGTACAATATATATACACCCTATACCTATACACCAACCCTCTTCTACGCTGCCGCTCGGAAACGTACATTTATAGCGCCAGAAAAAGGGTATAGGAGGGGAAGAAGCAGATATCGGTCGATAACAAGCTGAGGCAAGCCCTCCTTCAACACACAAACACACACACACATTTCCCTCCTTGCCATCCTCCTCCTCCTTTCACCGCGTTCCATTTCCGCGACTGCCCACGCGTGTGCCAAGCCTCACCTACCCTCCCCCTCCTCTCCTCTTACCCGGAAGCCAGTGCTTTGTATATAGGTATATATGCGTGTAAGTAGTAGCAGCATCAGCAGCTGTATATACGCGTGCCCTTTAGACCTCGCTGGGATGTATATGTATAATGTATACACTATAGGCTGGAAGGTGGAGCTGTTACATATCGACGCCTCGTACGAAAACTATGATAAAGTAGGATTGTCTTACGAAGAATACGTTCCGTAAAAAAGTCTTACGATAAATATGACAAATCTTTG
>JAPYZE010008899.1:0-10288 GCA_030522805.1 Leptomastidea abnormis
TTCTTATTTTTATCCAAGTGACTGGAAACAGTACAAGCGAAAAGAATTGTAGTCAATAAAATCTATGAATTAAATATATATCTTGACATCAAATTTTAAAGCTCAACACTGAAATTCTTTTAAATCAAGCGTTCTTCAACTGATTTCGTATAAATTTTAGCCAAAAGACAATAGCCGTTGTTTCATTTCAATATTCATCGAACAACCGATTCCACATTCAAAGATTTTGTACAATATACATCTATAGTCAAACTATTCGAATGAAAATTCCAGAGAAGCACATCGATAAAACGCCAATACGGCAAATAAACGTGAAAAAAAAGTCAGATAGTCAGAGGAGGTAGACATGTAGACTCGACCGAGAGAAAAATCGTATGGGAGTTTCTTGGAGAAAGACAGCAAGTATAGGAAGAGGCTCTGGAGAGTAAAACGGAGACGCAGGATGGATGCAGCGCTCTATATATATGTCGTAGTAGAGAGAGCGAAAGGTCCCTGCGGTCGGGAGCGGCGGAAATCTCGCGTTTCCCATCCACCTCTTCCTCTCCCTGCATCTCTTGCCGCGCCATAGCCGGTCAATCGGAATTTTAAATCTCTCTCTCGGCAGCGATGTTTGTCCGAAAAGCTTTCAGTCCGTAAATTATTCATGATGGTTCTTCTCCTCCTCTCTCTTTCTCTTTGCAAACGCGAGAGAACGGTTCTAGTATATACACCAAGGTATAGACGAGGAAAAAAAGGGGGTAGGAGAGGGAGCAGAGTCGTATACCAGCAAGGACGTCCGCCTGCGACTGACGCGCTTGCAAGCTTCTATGTATGTGCAGCTACCTCTACGTCCGGTTACTGGACTCTAAAGCTTCTCGTCCATTTCCAACAGTGTGTGTGTGTGTGCGGCTTCGAAGATTCCGGGGGCCCGATTTGCGGTATACGAGGCTACTACTGCCTACTGCTGCCGAGCGAGCCGTATTTTCACGCTCAAGCTTCCCCCCTGGTAAAGACGATTAATCATCGTCCGCGGCGTTGGGGGATTTTCGGTATAACTGGTATATATGTGTGTGTCTATGTGTGTATGTGTGTGTGTGTGTGTGTGTGTGTGTGTGTGTGTGTGTGTGTGTGTATATATATTGCAATGGATGTGTACCTCGTATATGTATTTGTATGTTTGCGTTGATCGTAGATTTAAGGTCCATCGCGCGTCACTTGCAATTAGAAGTCGAGCGTTTACTTTGTTTAGCGTTAGACTAGGTCGAATCAATATTTGACAGTGTTTGACTTGATTTCCAAGTATCGATGGATAAATTTAAACGCGTGGATTATGCAGATAGAAACTTTTTCTTTTTTTTTATACTTTTTAAAATGGATGATCTTTCAATTTGAACTAAAAAGTAACGTATCGAGGAATTACTTTTCAACGGTAAAAATGAAGGAAAGAGAGAGATGGAAAAAAAAATATATTAAAGTCAAAAATATCTGGTCTTTTTGAAATTTATGAAAGTCATTCAAAATTATGAATTCGTTCATTAAAACAATGCAGAGGCTATTAATCAAAAGACAAATAAAAAAATTGGGGGGGGGGGAGGGGTGAAAGAAATTAAAAATGAGAAACCCAAAACCAATTGAACGACGAGAGCCTGCAACAAATGGCGTCAAACCATTCAGATCTCGTTTCCAACTCGTCTCTCTTCTTTTTTTTTCCACTTCCCTCTGTTTAAACGATTAAAATTCAACGCACCAGCCAATAGCCTCGCATCATTCATCTCTTTGACGTCCTCTTCAAATTCTTTTTCCAGTCGCGAGTTTCATCATTTGGCCCACTTTTACTCTTTGCATTTTGCTGGGTTCACAGGCAAACATTTTTTATGATCTCAATATACACACAGCAGCCAGTCTGTTTATCTGGTCCTCGAAACTCGCGAGAATTCGCGTATATGTATATGCCAAACGCGGTCATGAAGCTTTTAACAGTGGCCTCGCGTGTGTTTGCTCGGCAGTACGTATATATAGTATAGTGAGAGTCCGAGAAGAGCCAACCGATCGTCGCTGAATATTTCACGGAGAGAAGGGCACAAAAAACGCGCATTTTTTTTTCAACCTTTCTCTCTCTCTCTCTCTGTACGTCGATACGTGCAGTTATAGCTTTTAACGCCTTTGTGCGTATAGAGCTGACCGATGGACGAGTATGGAAGTGGAAGAGAAAGAGAAAGAGGGAGAAAGAAAGAGAAGGGATGACGCGCTGCTATAGTGAATGTAGGCCGTTGCCTGTGCGCCGGACCATTTGATTCCCTGAGCGACGATAGAACGAAATATTTCAAGCTGGTCGCTCGAAACAATGCTGTTATACTGCAGGCGTGAGCTGATGCTACTGAGGAGAAGAGGGAGGATGGGGATAGTTCACGGTGAAACTGCAGTAGCAGTAGCAGTCCCCTTGAGGAAATTCTCTCGCGCTCCGAATTATTCAGGTGGATTAGGCCTCTTTTTGGATTGCTGTTTTGGGAGAAGCCACGACACGTGCTTCTGCTTAATGTTTTAGCTCTTATTCGTATCTATAGCTGCAGTCAAGTAGCAGTTACAGTAGTAGTGCTGGTAGTAGTGCTGGTAATAGTGGAGGATCTTCGATATTGGTATAAAGCTCTTACAATTTTTACTTTTATGCTCGTTCGATCTTTATTGGCAAGTGGCTAATAAATTGAGCTCTCTCTGACGTTATCATTCGTATCTCCTATATATGTATCGAAGATTCGTTGAAATATAAATAACTCAATTTTTCACTGAAAATATAAATACCATCAATATCTCAAAAGTATATAAGAGAGAAAGATAACGTTTCCTCGCGAGTATATATATATATATATATATATTCCATAAAAGTAATATACGAGTCCGCTGAGCTTGGAGCGCATTGAAAATGAGCTAATTTCGCTTGGCTATGTCAATTCGCAAACAAGCCAAGCGTCGAAAGTCGATCCTTCAACGTTATCTCTCTTTAGCTTTCTCTCTTTCTCTCTCTAGTACTCTCGAGCGTCGACGAAATTTCATTTAGGCAATTTGATAATCGGCCTAAATGCGATCGAGCGAGCGAAGCGGCAAATCATTTTCCAAGTCTATCGCGCTTTAAAGCTCGCTTCGATATATATGATACACAACAACGAAGCTAATGTATGTATGTAGGTATGTATGTATGTATGCATATACAGTAGCGTTGATTCGTAAGCGTATTATACAACACCTAGAAAGATGCTTGATTTTTTAGGAAAATTTCGTTGCTCTCAGGTATATTCTTTCCATTACTCATCTCTACAGAAAGAGGCATTAAATAACAAATTCGATGAAGCTCATATTTTGCCAGAGCTTTAGCTTACTGCTGCTGCTGCTGTTCTCTCATGCGGTCACGCGCATACGTATGTGTGTGCATGCGTGCGTGCTTATAGATGTACGGAGAGCAAGTCAACGTTTAGTCGGACGACGTGACCTACGAGAGAGGAAATATGATTACTCGTCATACGTTGAATGGCCTTTGCTATTTCCGAGGTGTGGATTTCACGTTTTGATGAGATAGAGAGAAGCTAGAGATGCGTAGTACGAGTGAGGAAGAGAGAGAGAGAGAGAGAGAGAGAGAGAGAGAGAGATGGATAGATGACTAGTTGACGAAAGTACTTGACGCTTTAGCTTTATTATTAAACTGTTACATTCGTTTTTAGTAGCGTGAGAAGAGAGAAGAGAAGCTGTGAATAAATGTATGTACATACACAGAGTACGTGCGAGCGAGGCGCATATGCGATGTTGGAGGTAGTGAATTTTCAATAAAATCAACGATGAAATTGCTGCCATCCTATATGGAGTTGACGTACACGCTACGCAAATATCACTGTGCTGTTACGGACACCCGGTGAATATGCTTGTACAAGAGAGTGTGTAGAGAGAGAGAAAGAGAGAAAAAGAGGCTGATACCGTGTAGCGATCAAAATTATTCTGGTATAAAAAAAAAGGAAGAAAAAAAAAATTAAAATAAAAAATAAAATGACAAAAAAAAAACAACAGTTTTATAAAATAAAAAATAATGTTTGATTAAACTTATGTCGAAAACAAAAGTTGAACAAATAAAAGCTTTCAATATAAGAAGATTGAATAGAGACAGAAAAACATCATATAAATAAGTATGTGAGATAAAAGTTATTCAAGAACAGAGCTTGCGAGCTTGCACGAGAATATATACATGTACATATTTAGAACAAGCTCATCCACGTCAAATTCAGTAAAACAAACTGTGATCAACGAGAATCTCCTCCTCTATACCTCCTTCTCCTTCACCCCTCGAGCGAATAATAACACGCGTATACAAGCGCTTGCCCCTATTCGACTCTGATCTACTCTTCTGTTCCGGAGAACGGCATTGTACGCTTATTACGCGCTGACACACATATAGTAGCACAAGAGAAAGAGAGAGAGAGAGAGAGAGAGAGAGAGAGAACCAGCAGGGTAGTAAAAAGCCGACCCTCCCTTCTACTCAAACCCTCTCTCCTTCTCATCCCATTTCTTGCGTCACATACATACACATACATCGGCTATATTGTTGTGTGGTGCAGTGAGAAAGGCGCGTTAATACAGCGCGCTCAGCATGGGAGATGAGGGAGGTTGTAGGGGTGGCAAGACCTCTCTTTGCGCGTTGCCTCGCGATAATTCGTTGGAAACGAGAGCCAAGGTATAGAGAGAGAGAGAGAGGGGGGAGGGTAGGAGGGTGTGCTTACGCCTACAGGCTTGGTAATTCGAGCATCCCTGAGAAATCGGCGAAGCGGAATAGCCTCGATCGTTGGACCCTCGACTGCTGCTGCTGCTGTTACTGCTAGCTCGGCTAACCGGTGGCCCTCGTAATTCAGGGAGGAAGGGGGGGGGGAGAATGGCCGGCTTGCCATCAAACGCGCGAGAGCACGGCCAACAACGGTGTGCTTGCGAGAGCAAGAACACACATACCTTCTTGCACATGCATGCATATACACACGTACACATATAGACATAGTTACAATGTAGGTAGGTATATAGTAGGAGGGAAGTACAGACTATACTCCCCACCCATGATCCTGTCATTAATGTATCGCCACGTAAAGAGAGAGAGAGAGAGAGAGAGAGAGAGAGAGAGAGAGAGAGAGAGAGAGAGAGAGAGAGAAGCTGGGCGTTTACGTAGCTAGACTAGCAAGCTACGTGTGTTGCTACTGCTGCTGCTGCTGTTACTACTGCACCGTCGAGCTACCAAACAGCGCAGTTTGTATCTTCGGCTGACCGAAGCGCGTATACGTATATCTGAGTGTGTGTATGTGTATGGGTGTGTGTGTGTATCTGTACGTATGTGTATATATGAGGAGGGAGGGAGGGGTGCTTACACGAGACTGTACTACTACTCCCGGCCGTTACTACTGCCGTGTGTAGCTGCTGGCGCACACACGGTAAACATAGAGCACAGCGGGGTTTGTGCATTTGTGGCGTGACGCTTGCACACCACCACCACCACCACCATCACCAACGTCGGTGGATTCTCCCGCCCGCGTAATGAATAGGACATAAATCTCTGGAGGCTCTAGTCGAGAGAGGGAATATAAGCGAGAGGAAGAGAGAGAGAGAAACATAGCAATGCTTGCCTTGCCGGATACACCGTTCTCTCTCACTGTATACGCGTCGATGCAGCAGCAACAGCAGCAGCAATGCTGGCCAGACACCGATGTATCTCCCTGGGAGAGAGAGAGAGAGAGAGAAAGCGTGTCTGGCTTATATATACCTATACACTTTAGTTAGGCTGCTAAAATACACGTGGACCAGCTGACTACTAGAGCTCTACTTTGCTTCGAAACCTGCTCTCTCTCTCTCTCTTTTTTCACGCTTATAGTCTGTCTGAACGCTTTTTTTCGTGCCGGTAATTTGTAGCATGAAAAGTTCGAATGGTAAGAGCTTTTTATCAAAGCTTTTTACGTTTGAGTTTTCTATTTTTTTTTTTATTTTTTAAATGATGGTGTTAGTTGTTGATATAAGCATGACAACTTTAAGAGTGTTAAATTGAAGAGAGATGGAGAGAATATTTTTATGAAATTCATGATTTCTATATGCGATAATGGTACTACAAGCTTTGGTATAAGAGGATAAAGAAAACAAATTCAAGTAGTACACATCAATAACTTGTCGGACGCAGTTGACTTCTTTTAACAAGTGCATCTCTCTATATTTCCCTCGATATACTCGATATGTATTCTAGAATATTTTGATATGCATTTTTTTCTTCTTCTTCTTCTCTTAACTAAAAGGTAAATCTTATTCCAACACCTGTCTGCACCATAAAAATTTTCTTAAAATATCATCGACAACACCTCTCGGTGTATCTTCTTTTTTTATATGTATATATTTTTACATATCAAAGAGCCCTTGCTGTCTACGACAATTTTTCTTGACAAAGGACAAAAAGAAGAGATAAAAAAAAAAAAATAAAATGAGAAGAAATATAAAAATACATTCAAGCGTATAGGGACACATCTTTTCTCGCGCGTTTATCTACCAAAGCAACATTTACATATACGTGTATATATACATATAGGTAGATGTACATATATATATACCGATGGAAAAACACTTTTCAACGACAGACGAAACGACGCGACAGTGCGAAGAGAAATCCCCCCCTCTAGCGCAAAGCGTCAAACGCGTCTTTGACAGCAGCATAGCAGTATATAGAACCGCTATGCTTTTTTTTGCTCTCTCTCTCTCTCTTCTAGACTGCAGCAAATCCCCTTCCTCCAACGTTTTTCAATTTTAACGAACGCCTGTCCGCGAAATATCGAGATATGCCTGCGCGCATTCATCGATATATAAAGTTCGCTTTGATCAATACGCGCGCTCGGCATTGCTGTCGCTAATGTGCAACGACGGTACAAAAATAAAAAAAATAAAAAAAAAAAGAGAATAGAGAAAAAAAAACGAAAAAAAGAGATTGAAGAGAAACGAGAGAACGGAAGGGAAACAAAGGGCTGCGCGAGCTTTGCGTCTCGCAATTCTTTTTTCTGCGCGTTTCCTACTACTACTACCAAATGGATTTTGGCAAATTGGCTAGTGGACCTGGTGGTGGTATATAGTTCGCTGAAGCGCTTGGGTATATAGAAAAAAAAGAAAGAAATAGAGAGAGGAAGAAAAAAAATAGTAGTAGGGCAAAGAAAGAAGATAATAAAGAGAAAGAAAAGCATCAGTGATGGGTAGGTATATATAGTATACAGTCAGGCGTGCGGACGCTAATCAGCACTCCGATGCGGCGTTGATGAAAAAAAAAATCTACTCCCGTTCATCTCTCTTTTAGCTAGCGATGAAGAAGGCTTGCTTACTCACGTACAAATTTTACCTCTTCTGTGCACCCCCCCCCTACCTCTCCACTCACATCATCCCCGTTTTCTTCTGGGCAATTCAGGCTGCTTCTTTTCGTTCCTTCTTATCCTCGTCATGTTCCAGCGGTCCGTGTCCTTCAAGGAAACAATATCTTTTCTCCGGCGCGGAAAATCGAAAAGTCACGAAGAAAGCGAAGAAGAATGTCTTCGTCTTATTCGAAGGGTCGTCCTCGGGCGGGAGACGCTATATATACGTCGACTTTCTGACGATGTCTTCGTCGTTCTCAAGAACGAAGAGAGCAGGGGAGAGAGATTGGTAAAGAGGAAGAGACGCGACTATGCAGCTTCCATTCAACTCTATATTCTCTCTCTCTTTTTCTCTGCTCTGGCTTAACAATCATCCAGTACCCTTTTCAGAATTCCCCCCTTGCTGTTGGTGCTGCTGCTACCTCGCGATAGATTCGCGACAGTAGCCAAGACATCGATTTCTCTCTCTCTCTCTCTCTCTCTCTCTCTCTCTCTCTCTCTCTCTCTCTCTCTCTCTCTCTCTCCCTCTCTTTGCTATACATCCATATTCTGTGACACTCTCTGCCTCTATCTTGCTTATACTCTCTTGTTATTTCGATTTTTTTTTTCTTCCTTCCTTTTACTATAGTCGTTGTTGGTACTGATGGAACTTGGAGATTCTTGGTATATAATCCACCACCATTATTACACGAACACTCCAAGGGTTAATCAAAAAGTCAACGTTGCTTGGCGTTAGGATTCCACTTCAGGTATTATTTGCCTCCGCATACACGTTCGTGACGTGGATTCGACTCTGGAATTCATTTAGAGATACGTCTGTTTGGACATGACGTTGGAAAAATTCTATGAGAATTGATATTTTGGCTCGTGAGATAATATTCTTGAATGACACAATTTAGTAGTATGAAAATAAGTATTTTATATGTTACAGAGAGGGGTTAAAAATAAAGTTAACAAATATTTATTTGTTTTTTAAGGATAATTGTACAAAATTCGTTAATTTTTTCTTATTTTTTTATAAAATTAGTACTAACTAGTATAAACTTAAATTAAAAAAATATATTTATTATCTATTATGTCTTGAATTACGAGGATATGTAAATGGGATACGTTTATACACCATTTAGAATACAAATGTAATATGATATTTCATTTAACGTTATAAAGGTAATAAACATTGCATTTACAATGGTATACACGTGAGTAGAGATCATAATATTAATTACAAAATGGTCATATAATACATTTAAAAAATTATGATAAATATCTTTATATCTAATAAACTTCATTAATTAATATTCAAGATATTTACCTACAAACCAACATACAATCAAATATATAAGTATTATTACAACTGATAATTCATAAGAAAAAAAAAATTAAATCATATTAACTATATCCCTCTCATCATCACTATACTTACCTATTTTCTCAAAACCCCAAAGAATCCTTTGAACAACCACACGATAAATACACAAGCTAGCCTCAAAAGAAATCTCACCACTTTCCATTCTAACATTATTTTATACTCCCTTCCTTCACCTCTCTCGACAAGATGATAAAACAGCGCCAAGTCGGTCCGCAAACCCCATTTAGCCTCTACGATACACATCCTACGTACTAAAGGCGCAAAATCTCTCTCTCTCTCTCTCTCCAGAGTAGTAACCTACCTACCATCTACCACCTACCCTTTCTCAAACACACACACTCTCTCTTTCACTCCGTACATATACTCACGTTCATCGTAAACGTGCTGGGTGCAAAGAGAGGGCTTATCTGTCTTCTGGCGCGCGCGTTAATTCCGCGAGCGTCGGCAGCAACATCGGTAGTAGTAGTAATAGTAGTAATACGAAGCGCACGTCGTTATCGGCGCCGCTTGAGAGCGGCTTCCGGAATTAGCGCGGGGAAGCGCGCGAAAATATAGAGAGCGTTTCGAATCTATACGCGACTACATCCCTCCTCCCTCCTTTGCATCTCTACCCTCTCCTGTCTTTCTATCTCGAATTTACTGGGAATACAGCGTCTTTAAGCTGCGTAGCTTCGTTTCATCGACTGGAAAGCCGAACCGATTCCTATGGGGAATAGATATACAGCACATACCTCTCCTCTCTCACTTTCTCTGTCTATCGTATATATATATTTATATATATGCGCGTAATTTTGCGTCCTGCATCGTCAGCGTCGTTGGGATGGAAGGTGAGATCGAGCGAAGCAAGAGAACATTTTATTCCAGCAAGCCCTTCTTGTATTTTCTTTTTTCTTTCTCTTCTCTTTTGCTCGGCATCGTCAGCTTGGGAATTCAGTGAGTTATGATTATCGAAGGGAGGACGACAGGGGTGTATTGGTTGTTGAAATTTACAGTGGTTGGACACACACACACACACACACACACACACACACACGCACACGATACAGGATTCTCGAGATATGATCGTACGTGTGTTATTTTGGTATTTGTGAAATTAAAGTTTTGTGTGTAGTCATGTTTAAATTTGTACTTTTTTATTTTTATTATTTTTTTTATTTTTCATAAAAATATTGAAATAATTCTTGGGTAAATGTTAGCTTCGTAAAAAGTTTTGTATGATTTTAAAAAATTTTTTTACTAAGCTTAGCACACTGAAAAAATAATATTTTTCAGATAACTTTTAGTCAAGTAGATTATATTATGTGCAGGTGTATTCAGGTCATGTTATTTTCTCGATTTAATCCGATTAAAGATTTTTACGTTTGCTGTTTGATAAAAAAAGAAATGGATTAATATTATACATTAAAGTATATTTTTGAATCATTAATCATTAAAAAATAAAATGAAATTTTGCTTCCTCAAAGAGGAAGCTATGTAATCATGACAAAAAATTTTTTTTATAAATTGTGTTAAAAATGTTTTTTATGATGTAAGAAGTTAAAAAAAA
>JAPYZE010008903.1:0-11914 GCA_030522805.1 Leptomastidea abnormis
TATATATATATATATATATAGGTACGAGTTGCAAGTTCGTAAACAAAGTAAAAATTGTTATTAAAATAGCCCTTGTAAACATTTGCCAATCTAACGCTTCAGTGACGCAAATTGAAGTGCAATCAACTTGGTAATTAGATTACACGTTGAGAAAATGTATGGCACTACATAATATGTATATATATATATATACATATACAAGCTCCCCCCACGTCTCGCCTACGTATATTCACATTATTTAGCATTTTGCCATTAAATTTTAAATAAGCTCAAGCGTATACGTATATATGTATATATTTATATAACAAGCGCCACATGTTGTATGTCGCCCCTTTCTATTCCACATGGCGCGTAAGTACCCACGCACGCGCACGCGCTCGTGCAATGAAATATAAATTTAAATTTCGCGTTTAAGCATGCCTCTCTCGTATTTATAAAACATTGGTAACCTCTGCCCTTACACCCACCTCTATCCTACGCATACACACACACACACATACACAAATACAAGCACATTCATACACATATACTCTATATCCTCGGCCTTTGCCCAAGCCGCGCGATTCGACGTGTATTAATGGAGGCCATAAAAAGGACTCAATTCCATTCGTCATGAAGTCGCGCTTTAGCGTCGCAAGCTCTGTACCGCCATCCCCGCAGCGAACAGCAGCAGCAGCAGCAGCAGCAGTAGCGCGCAAAATTAAACCACTAACCGCATCATTAATTTTCTTCTATTTACAATTTGTGCAGCGTGTGCTTTTCTATTCTCTCGTTTTTGCTCTTTAATTTCAACTTTTGTTTCCTCTTAAACACCATCACTCTTATATAGTACACTATATACAGATATTTAATTATTTATTGCCAATTATTGCTTTTTATATGACACTATAAATACCTAATGTCATATAAAACATATTTTGAACATTTGTTTTCTTATAAATACATGAAAAGCATAATAAATCTTTGATTGTAATTTCATATTTTATAGTTTACCATTAATTCAAAAATCTGGAAAACGAATAATAAAATTTTCTATACAAGCTCGAATTTCCTTGCAAAAAAAATTTCATAGCTACATATAAATCGTTAAATCATACATTTCACTGTAAAATCACAATCACCATCTTTTCACTAACTTTTTTTTTTATCTTTTAAAAATACATAGAACGCGATATTAATACAGTAACTCTATTGATTAACGTACGACCTATTTTTGTTCAGAATGACGCAACAACAACAACATGCAGCAAGTAATGCTTGCCTACGCACTATCTATTTGAATAAAATACCCTTCCATTCCTGTATACACATATAAAACGTTATACCAAGGGTGAACGTATAGCGTCAATTTACGCAAAAAAGCGAGAGAGCGCTGGAGTCGATAATTAAAAATAACGTTCATGGGGGAGATGGCCAGTGGCTCCAGAAAATTGCGCACAGGCCGTCGAGAGCACAAAGATTGACGTGTTGGGGGCAGGCAGAGAAAGGAAAGGAAGATCCAGTCACAGGGCAAATTGACGTAGCATCCCAGCCCCGGCGCAGATTTTTATAGTACGAGAGGTAAAAATCCATGCGCAGTTTACCAAGCGAGAGCACATACACTACACTATAAGCTCTACCTGTTATAGGTGAGTTCGTGAAATTGCCATTTTCACGATCCACGCGATTTATACATGTATATATAGTTTTATATATATATATATATATAATTCACATGTTACGCATATACCTATATGTGGCTACATATACACATACAGACGAGCAACGCAAACGTAGTATCACTGTTTCACCAAGGGATGCGTGTTTATATAAATATACATATATAGCTATACACATATGCAGCGGCAGAGTGTATAATTATGTAGTCCGTGTCTCTTTGAGTTTCCGCAGCTGGTGCATTTTCCGCTAGTCCGAATTCAGGCCGTTATAGTAGTGAGCTCGCGGATGCTGCTCTTCTATATACATAAGCAAGCGCTGCTGTAACGCGCGTGGACACCAGTGTGCTTTGCCGATGTCGCGAGAGCATCACGGAACCCATCCCGCTGTTCTCCTGTTGGCGAATATACGCTTCTACAGGCACACGTGTATCCACCTTCCTTGCTGGCGCAAGAACCGACGACTGTAAAGCTGTGCTGCTGTTGCGTGAGTATGTATTACGTATAACGAGAGAGAGAGAGAGAGAGAGAGAGAGAGAGAGAGAGAGAGAGAGAGAGAGGGAGCAGCGTAGCGAGAAATTGTGCCCTTCACGCAGCCGTAAACGTGTCAGTTTGCCGCTTAACCAGCCGTACCGGCGTGGATTAATATGCGACCGAGGCTAGGAATGTTCCTCTCTCTCTCTCTCTCTTTCTCTTTTGCTACACCCAGACCACCTCGCAGATATACTCCCTTGCATACACACACACACCCACGTATGCTACACGTCTGCCAACCCCTTGCTCTCGAGCGTAGAGTCACTCTCTCTCTCTCTCTCTCTCTCTTTCTCTCTCTTGTTCTAGCTCCTCTCTTGTCTCTACCATGAGTGTGTGTAGCCTCTCGAGGAAGCAAGCTGTATGTGATAGCCGAGCGTGCGCTAACTGCGGTAAATATAATATATTTATACGCTACTCTATCTATATACGTGTTTGTACTCGGGGGAGTTTTTCCTGACACACGACGAGGTGACGTTTCTGGCTAGTGTAGAAAAAAGTTTATCTCCTTTTGCCGAACAAAGATCGAATTCTATATAAGTGGATGATGTACACATTAAAAGAGATATACATTGATGATAATATCATCTACGTCATGTACATTTTTTTATTCATTTTAATAATTTAATGCAATGAGAGAAATGTTTTAATTGACGTAAGATGCATGACTTCTCATGATTTCAGTAGTAATAGCTGAATTTAGTCAGACGTAAATGCACAACCTTTGTAAAATTATATTAATTTGGTAAGAGAAACGGCTGGCGAGTTATTAATTTACAACATTTTTGTTTCTACATCCTCCTTCCTTTCTCTCTCTTTTACATGTGTCAGTTAGTTAAAAACTTATTAGATTAACGGCGCTAAAATTATCCTTCTCAGATATTCGCGAGAGTCAGTGTAATTTATCTTGCTTAAATTATATATGTGTGTGTATGTACATTTGCCGTTGAATTTCGTACAAAGTTGAAATGTACAAGTTTGAATATTGGAACTATGTATATGCACGTGGATGTGAAATCTAAAACTTCAAGATTAATTTAAACTTTGTACTCGGCAATATCAGTTTTACTTTGTAGGTATGTAAAAAAAGAAAAGAAAAGAAAAATAGATCAGCTCTTTATTGGAGTGCTTGCTTCTTTTGATGTGCACATATGCAAGATATACTGAAGTCATCTTAAACGAAAATCCTATTTCTAATATGTGGAATTTCTTTTCAAACTAACATCGTATAATATAAATATATAGATATGTAGATAATAAAAAAATCGACAAATCTAACTATCCCATATAATGGAATTTATCGAAACCACAACTAAAAAACAAAACTCTATATAGGTATATATATGTATGTTTTCCGTTCGGAGACATCCAAACTTAATTTTAGATTCAAAGTAAAACGCGCAAAGAGATATACATTTCCAATTATTTTCACGATCAACCGCACAATAAAGTTTTCAAGAGAACATGTATAATATATAAAAATCAGAGGAACCTGCTTTATTCAGGGTAACTCTGAAACATCACGTGTCCGATCGTGCTTTGGACAAGAGCCTTCTCATAAAAGTCGCCTAAGCCGACGTTATTGATGCGACTCGCTTTCTAGTAATATATTGATGGCAAACATACGAGAAAATCCAATCCGTTTATATACGAGGCTTCAATTACACGAAGATCCCCGAGATAAAAAAAAAAAAAGTAAGAGAGGAGAAAGGCTTTATTCGCGAGATTGTACGATCTGTATTAGCCTGTCTCTGAATAATAAACGTTCTTTTTATTCATTTTTTTTTTCAATTCACGAGATAGTTAATTAAAAAAGTAGGTTAATTAAAAATTAGAAAGAAAATTTTTTAAATTATTTATCTCTTTTGGAATTTTATTAAATTAATATTTTTTCAAAGTGATCATTTTTTTTTCTTCTTTATTATTTTTCTTTCAATAGTATTAGAAATCATGAAATTAAATTATTTTTAATGAGCTCACATTGAAAGTAAATTATTTTGACGTGCTAATGTAAAGGGAAAAAAAATTGAAATAAATTCAATAAAATCTAACTCTTTCTATCGCCTATTAAACTCTTACATCTCTCACTCGAAAAAAAAAAATATATTAAGCTATCATCGAAACCGCAGCTGCAACAGCCAATAAAATTAAAACAAATAACGTGCATTAGCCATACAAGCATCAAATTGGTATATATCCATCAAAATAAATTTTGCAATCATGCACTCAACGCTCGAGCACACTTTTAATTTGATTATAAAACGACGAGCACATTTCCCGTGATAACGTTAAGAAGGCCATGTTTACTCTACGCGTACATAATATATAGGTACATACCCACGTGCGTCCAGTGTTGAAAATAAAAAGGAAAAAAAGGGGGGCCACTGAGAGCAGATTAAATATTCAAGCACAGCGCACAGGTTCGTAAGCGCGTACCAATACTGTGCGTCGAGAGGATCATTCGTAGTGGCAAACTCGGTTCTGTTTACGTCGACACTACAAGCCCAACCGAACGCAGTTGAAACTTTGTTTTTAATGCTATATACGTGTATGTATATGTGTATATATATATATATATATATATATATATATATATATATAGCTCGAAACTGTACTAGCTTGCAATCGTATATAAAAATCAGCCGAGGTAGAGGTATCTCGCACACATCAACTTTGACCCTCTTCTCCAATACACGTATAACTGCATGAACTGTCCGAAATGTCTCCTCGTAATTTTAACTTACATGTAACTTTATTTCACCTGGCTTCCAAAGTTGCACTGGAAAAGGTGGTTCATACATACACACCTCTCTCTCTCTCTCTCTCTCTCTCTCTCCTCTCTCTTTCCACTACTCCTTCCCATGTTAGTAAGCTTCAAGCAGCGGCAAATTCACGCGGCTCGTTCACCCAAAGTAGAAGCTATTTCGATCGACTCTCTGTGTGAGCGATGCGGAAAACTCCAATCAGCCGAGGCGAGTAAAAACGAGAGAGAGTGAGAGAAAAAAGTCTGTATACGAGAGTAAAAAGTTTGCGATACCCTCTGCTGCGCACTGCACATATGTATAATACACATGTGCGTACGTGTAAGCGGGAGTTCATTTTACCATCGAGTTGGTGGATTGAAAGGCCAAGCCACTCAATGCTTGTTTGAGCACGAGCTTACGGATTTGCAGTTTTATTATTATTTATTTTTTTATTTATTTTTATTTCATTTTTTTGCTCTGCACAATACACCGGACTTAAAGAGTATTTATTCTTTTCTCCTATTTTAAATCTCTGAGCAAACATCTTGGAGAGGGTAAAAGATACTGGCGGCGTTGCTTACTTGACAGTTATACTACAGTTTTCTATCTCTGCTTTTGTCAGGATGTTTTATCTTCCGTCTTTTTGTCTTTCAGAATATAAAGTATGTTGAAATAAAAGATTATATGTTGCATTTTAATAGCAGCTTTAACTTAAAAAAAAGAAAATAAATAAATAAAAAAATAAGTTAAGAAATAAACTGACAAAAGTAATTAATATTCAATTTAACTGTTTAAACTTACTGAATATATTTAAACAGTCACCAAAGTCTTTATTTTTTTTATTATGTTTGTTATAATTATTCGAGTCGATTTGCAACACAAACTTCATTTGTAATAAAAAAAAGAAAGAAAAAAAAAGGAAAGAATAAGAAACTTTAAAGACGTATAATAACTCAAGAAAGCTCGTAGAGAAAAAACAAAAACAAAACCAAGCCAGTAAAAGCCAAAAAAAATTTTGAGCAATGGAAGAGAGATGAATCGTATAGAAGAAGCCAGCGTTAATCTAAGCCAATCCATGACAAGCGCACAGAGTAAGCACATTAGCAAGTAGAATAAGGGTCTGATTGAAATGGAATTCCGGCCCGTCAAGCGCAGCCACAAGGAAAAGGCGAGGAAGTAGCTCCTGGAAGAATACGGAAACGAGTTGGGACAAGGAAGAGGGTAAGGGTCGTCTTGTGGAGTAGGTGCTCAAGAAAGAGAAAGAGAGAGAGAGAGAGAGAGGCTATAGCTGTTGTAGGTATAGCACGGGACGCGCGTCGCTATACAACTCCCTTGGCGCATCCATAAATCCACCTTCTTTCCTTCTCCTCTCTTTTTTTTGTTGTCTCCTAATGTTTTTCTTCAGGCGCTCGCTACATTAATTCAATTCGGCTGCTGTCTTTTTTCTGCTTTTCTTCTCCCCTGCATCCTCATCCTTGTGTTCTACGCAGTCCTAGTTTTCTACGCCTTTCTCGTCCAGCAATTCGATCCTGATGTCTCGTTGAGGCTGTAGCATTTCATTTTTTTTTTCTAACTTTGCAAAACGAGGCGCTAAGAAATTACGTTTTTTTTTGTACCTTGATTCTGTACGTACAGTTTGAGCTTTCATTTTATCGTTGAATTACGTGCCGGCGCATTAACATTTTTCCGCGATTATTTAAATTTCAGATCGTCTGCCAGTTTGCCCAGTTGCTTGCATTGCGGTTACTTTTTCATATATAGATATAATCCCGTCGTATCTATGTTTTAATACTGAATGCAATAGCTATGCTTTTCTGGTTCTTATTCTTTTTTTCCTTATTATTCTGATCTGTCTGCTTGTTTTTTTTTCTTTTCACTAGATTTTTTATTTTTCATTATTCTTATTAAAAATAATTTTTTAACGGAAGAAAAAACTTTCTGGCACAAAAAAGTCTTGATATTGTTATTTTTGTAAAAGTATTAACTTAAAACGTTAAATTCAACATGCCAAAAAAATTATTTTTCTAGATATCAAATATTTTTTTTCTAAAAATAACATTTATGCGATCTGAGAAAAGACAATTTAAGATATTTATTATTAGACGTATAAGAACGTTATTAAAAAGAAAAAAAGTTTAATATATCATAGAAGCAAATATTTTCTCAGGTAAATTCAAGTTCTTCAACGGTAAGCTTAATAATTTTTTTAAAGTGTCCGAAACAATTGTTTTCGTTTTCTTTGTAAACTATATAACATCTTGTATACGTAGTCTAAAAAAATACAAAGAAAATTTTATTTAAAAATAAATAACGCTTTTATATGTCTCATACAGACTCGATTAATATTAAAGCTTAATAAATAAACATGATCAAAAAAGCTCCGAATTGTTGATTTAAAGCTCCACTTTCTATCATTATAAACACTTCGACATCAGATTCGTGTCAAATTAAGCCTCACAGTTTCATTCGTAATTGCTCGATCCCTAATATTACAATGCCAGTATTAATTTTACCATTAATCGTAACGACACATCGTCATCGACTTGTAAATACATAAACTTGCAGGAAAAGATAGGAATATAGAGAGATGGAAAATGAGCTCTTACTTACCAAGTTAACGACTCCATCACAAGATACTGAACTTCTCTTTACCATCTAGTATTCCCATACAAATTCAGAATGCACACATAGCTGTAAGTTCTGTGCTTTCTCTCTCTCTCTCTTTTAAAGTCTCATTCCCGTCCTGTGAGAGAAAGAGAGAGAGAGAGAGAGAGAGAGAGAGCTGAGCAGTCCCCCGAGGGTTGTTTCTCTTCCTCGATTTCTCTGCTCACCTCACTTTCGTCCACGACGCTTTCATCCTCCCCCGGCGCGCGAAGCTCGTTTATTGGCAATCATGCCAATTATGGCGATTGACGTTGCGCATCAGCTCGAATCACTGCTTTAAGCAATTCTTCCCAGTCTGCTACTGACTCTCTCTCTCTCTCTTTCTCTCTCTCTCTCTCTCTCTCTCTCTCTCTTTCTTTCGGATCTCCGGTCCCGTGCACTCAAACTTTAAACAAGTAGTCAGCAGAGAGCCAGTCGTTACGACTGTATTGTAGTATATATTTCTGAGTAGACGAATGTCTTGAACTTTTTGACTGATTCGTTGTTGACGTGCTTCATTAACGTTATTTTGAAAAGTTTATTTTTGATTTATTTTAGGTTTTATATTTTATAAATAATTAAAATAACAAATAAGTAACAAATACTTTCTAGGTCGAATAATAAAATAATTTATTTGCGCCAGAACAATAAGAAAAAAATCTAAACGTATATTGTACTTCTTTTTAAGGTATGTCTCAGGATGCTCTGTAAGATAATGGTTTTTTTCCTCATAATATATTATAGTTGAAATAACAGATAAAAACATTCTTCCTGTGTAGAATAATCAAATAATTTCATATTAAAAAACAATAAAGAAATGAAATAAATATGCATTGTTCCAATTCCTTTTTTATTCATACGCGGATGCTTTAAATATTACGATTTAAAAATTAATTAATTATATAGTATAAAGAGCATTTGAAAAATTTTTACATACAATCGTGCAATGTGGACATATTTTATTATTAATTTTCTCAATGTCTTTATGTTTGTTAAATTAATTATTTATCAAGGATGCATAACAGTAATGGAACTTTTAATAAAAATGGATTCTTAATAGAGTTAAATCTCATCAAATGTATAGCAAATTAAAATTTGTTCGGAAATAAGATAAATTTTAAATAATATCTGGGATAAACGTATTAAAAAATGTTCTAAGATATAAAAGAGTAGGTACTTGGTCAATTAAAGAATTAAATAAGAAACAAAATTAAGTAGTAAGAGTCAAAACAAGTCAGACAACGATTTCTGTAACCTCATTTAAAATTTATAACATTTTTACCGCACTAGTAAATCAAGCTTAGCAACAAAGCATCATACACATACCAACAATGTTAAGCTGCAAATCAACTTTTACATAACAATAATCAAACATTCGAATTAACACATAACTATGACATTACTAAAAGTAATCGACTTTAACTCGACATATATCCTCAGCGAAGATCCAGCTATAACAGAGTCGACATATCTCGTTGAAAGAGAAAAGAGGCATCGTGCTCGCACTTCCCGCACTACTCAAATGAATGCATAAATGGAAATGAGACAGTCTGGAGGGCTAATGCCAAACGGTAGGGGTGGAGCTGCTGGAAGACTGCTTTATGATAGTAATTATGCCTCTCACACGAAATTGAGAGAGAGAGAGAGAGAGCTTGGTCGTAGCCAACACTACCGTTGCGTTCTTCTCCTCCTCCTCCTTCTACTGCGCAACCCAAGTCGTATTTTCTTGGCCAAACATCCTGGCTATGCCCCTCCTCCTTCTTCTGCTTCTTCTTCTTCTCCAGCTTCTCTCGCGGCTTCGGGCAAGTGTACATGTTTATATATACGTATATACATGCTGCCTCGGATTGGCAATAGAAACTTCGTAATTGTTTCGCGCGAGAGCTTAAGCTGTATACAGCAACCGAGCGAGGAAGCGCGGAATCGCTCTTATATACCATTCTCTCATCCTGCCACCGATTCGCCGGTGCGAAACAGTCCCGGAGCTGCGTGCAATATCCAGAAAGATCTTGGTGATGAAATGAGAGGAAAATTTTCAGCTAACTGACACGGGCTATTCTTGATCGCATACTTCAAGATTTAGAGTGAACTACTTTATTTTTGTTACACTGTAAAGCCAAAAAAACAGGTACGGTTAAGCTTAAATGAAAACGTCATTCTTTTTCTACGTTTCTTCTTTTTTTAAAGAGTAAAAATAAATTTTAAAATTAGACATGAAAATTTTAAATGAAAGACAATTGGTACCCAAAAACGAGCATTAATTATGTAATCTTACATTATTTTTAAAGATCCATAAATAAGAAGTTAATCAAAAATTAAACTTGCTGCAAAGTTGATACTTTTTTAAAGTTCGTATTTTGGGATCAATATTAAAATAAAATTTAGCGATTGCAAAATTTTATTCCAAAAAATCGCTAGTGTAAAGTCTGAATGTGAAGAGTTAAAAAAGTCTCCATGCTGAGATTATGTATTTTTAGAATGAAAGATCCAGAGTCGAAAAACATCATACACGATAGTTATTAATAATAATCCTCAATTTGGCAATTCCAAAATTATTTCAAGCCTGCGAATATACGCTAAAATTATAATATGTTCATAATAAATCAATAAAATTTAAATATGAATTATTTTGTTTGTGTATTAATATAATAAAAATAACTAATTTATTAAGTACGCTTTCGTTGCTTTATTTTTTTAGTTATTACTGTTTTAAAATATTTATAATAATTGATAAATAAGTAAAATAAATTTGACTTACAATTTTACAAGTTTATACAATAAAAATGATCTTTGGAATATTTTATTTATTAAAATATTCAATTTTACATGGTTAGTAAATTAGAAACAGTTGGTTTTTTGATTTTGTAAAATCTTCCAGATCAGTACAGGAACTAAAATACGTCTGAATCTCTATCGATTAAGATTTACTATATGAATTCTGCTTGATTAAAAATGTCTTACAGTAATCTGTGTTTTTCATTTGTTATAATAAAATAAAATATAAAATAATTGCTTACAAAATAAAGTACTGAATATATCATCTTTATTAATAATCCTTTTACAACAAAGCAGCATGTAAATTTACATAATTTTTACTTTTTCAACATAAAATTTAAAAACATTTAATGTAAAAAAAAAAATAACTTATTGATTAACCATTAAATAAAGTGCATGTAAGAAATAAACTTTGTAAACATCATCACCAAGTAAATTCACACCGCATTCGCATATTAGCTATATCCTCGAATTCATGTCGTATAGCTGTGTGGTGTATTATTCGAACAAATAACATTGTTTAACATGCGACACCTGCCGCAATTCGACAGCCAGCCTCCGACATATGCGGCCCCGATGACGATGTTATTGATGACGCATACCAAGTGGAGACAAACAAACGAAGGCGGTCCAACTACTCCACGTACTCCTCTCCTCCTCTTCCACCTTCTCTTTCTCCTCCTCCTCATCATCATCATCATCATCATCATCATCATCATCATAATCCTCGAGAACTCAGGTCTCCCTATACCGTTATCACGGATAGAACCACGTCCGGGATCCCGTTGAGCCCTACTCGGACCCGCCGCTTATTGTGTGCCCACAGGATAATCGACGCTCGAACAATATGGCCGCGTGTGCGCGCATTCTCTCGCATCGTATGAGACAACGTATCTCTCTCTCTCTCTCTCTCTCTCACTTAACTGAACAAATGCTTATAGAGTGTACGCATGGGACGTGAGGAGCCTCTCTTGGCATCATACACGCACAGATGGCTGGACGATTTCCTTCGCCTGCCTCTTCCCTCCTGTACCAATCGTTCCTTCAATTTGAATTTCTCTCTCTCTCTCTCTCTCTCATCGTTTGGAACAATGGCCTACACAATGTGCGAGTTTCCCGTCTAACTCCTTGACTTTTGTTCTTTCTCTTTATCGTTTTGAATTGCGCGCGTACGAGTTTCGATTGTGATGCGATATGATCGTTCGAATTACGAATTTTCAAATGCCCACTTGATGATAATAACTTGAAACTTGAAATAATTACTTACTCGTTAGTGGTGAGTATTTTATGAAAAAAATGACATATTTTAAAATATTAACTGCAGATGTTTTAGAATGTTATATATTTTTGAAAAAAAAATATGAAAAAAAAACTAATTATAATAACGTTATATAAAAAATCTGAATGACAAGATTTTTTAGCATATATGATAAATTATTTGATTTTTAATGAGCAAGATGACAAAAGTAATTTTATTCCCGGCCGGTCAATAAAGGCCCTATTATTGACCTCAAAAGAGGGAGTAAAATGACTCTTTATTCCCTAGGGACGTAAAGTCCCAACTTT
>JAPYZE010008908.1:0-11788 GCA_030522805.1 Leptomastidea abnormis
TATATATATATATATATATATATATATATACTATATATCTGCTACTATACTCACCTGTGGCAGGAAGGGCGCGTAGTAGGGCAATGATCAGCGGTAAAAGGAATGCGCCGGCGGCCCGTTTTGTCGTTCTCGCTTGATGATGATGATGATGATGATAATGATGATGATGGTTCGTCATTGCACGCGGACCAGCAGGCGCACTTATTGTTACTGCTTATACTCTTGCACCGAAGACGACAATAACGTCCTCGTGCCCAATTCTTCACATGCCATCCCAATACCGCGGCATTTTTTATATATATCAAACGGCGCGGTAGCGGTGTCGCGGTTCTCACCCTTTAATACCGATTATTGCTTCTTGGATGATATATATATAAATATGTGTGATAGATTGATATAGGTTGGTCTAGTTATCACCTGTTCACCAATAGTAGGTATATTTATTTATTTATCTAATGCAGGCCTATAGTTTCGATTCTAAATTTTATTTTTTTTTCTAATACTACTGTATATCAATACTATTCAATTATTAATATAGATACCGATTTTGAGAAGAATTGCCGATTTTTTCGATATATCGTATTGCTGATCGTGCGACTGCTACCACTGACGTTTATATCGGTATACGATCGTTTTAACTATTGGATAATTATTATTTAGATATATACTTGCAGCCTATACCTATAAACATATAATATTCAGCTGCTACTTACTATAACGTGTTCTTTCAATGAAATTACCAAAATATAATTATAATCTCGCGCGCGCTATCAGTTCAGCTGTATATAATAAATCGCGAAAAAGTAAGTGAGAAAATCGTTATGTATTATATTATTACATATACTGCAAAAAAAGAATATAATCCAAATGAAACACAAACACACCACACATACACAAACCCACACACAAACTATGTGCTGCTGACTGCACTGCACTGCATATATTATATGCACTGGAACCGCGTTGCTGCTGATCGCGCTGCAGACAGAGCTTATATATTATAACGTGTGCGCGTGCGGGGCTCGCGAAGCTGCGACTCCGCGGGTACTCGGCAAACTCTTTATATATTTGCGGGGGCCCGTACGTATATACTTACCTACCTATATATATCCTATATATCTATATATATATAAACCACTGTACCGCACCAGCAGCAGCAGCTCCGACATACAACGACCGTCTCCGACCAATGCCGACCGGTGCCGATCGCCTCTCTGACAATCTGCCTCCTCCTTCTCTTCTTCTCTTATATATACTCTTTCTCCTTCGCATCATCTCCTTCTCTTTTATTCGTTATATATATATATATATTTATATACATATATATGTATATGTGTGGGTATGTAAACACACATACATTCATATATATAATATATATACATGCATAAATATGCACCTGACGTCTATACCTTTTTATATATACATATAAATATATACCTTCTTTCTATTTCTTCTCTACCTTTATTCCCCTAGTATATATACCTGTATCTATATAAATATACATATTATGCAGACTCTCTCCCTCTCTATTATTTCTCCTTTCTCTCTCTCTTTTTGCCAGACACAACAATGCCTTTAACATATTTTCTCTCTTTTCATCGTTTTCCACACACACACCCACAAGGACATATAGAAATACGTATAACTTTACTATCTTCTTATTTTAGTCTTTTTCTAAGCTTCCTCCTTCTCTTCTTTACTACTCTTATACCATCATCTTCTTCTTCATCTTCTTATCACTTTGATCACATAAGCTGCAACGTCCTCCTCAGCTACGTCTACTATATGCTTAATTTTTTTTTGTCTCGTTTATAACGATAAGACGCTTTATTGCTCGTTCTTTTTTTTTTTATTCCGTCGATCGAACAATTTTCTTAGATATATTTATGTTTTGATTTTTTAACGATTTCAAGCTTATCGATATATATTGTTCATATAATTCCAATGAATGTTGTATTGTTATATTACTACTTTTTATATAGATCGGTATATATTCGATCGATGATAATTTACTGGAAATTTATAAACGAATGTGAAAGAATTTTAACGAAATGTAAATTTTTTAATATTGTTTTGTCGATGTACTAGTAATAATTTCACACTTTATAAACGATAAAAAATATAATTTTAATAGTAAAATATATATAAACGTTATATCGTTATATTTTCTTAAATAAAATTATAATATATGATACCTAAAGGGTAGAGGTGCAACTTGCATTGATTAATATTTTTAATTAAATGAAAAAAAAAATTTGAAATTTAATATGATTCAATGATATATTATATATATTACTTAATTATTGCAAATAATCCCAAGTAATGCTCAATGTTAACGGCATACATACTATCTATTGCTATCAAAAAAAGCCCAAAAAAACAAGCATCAAAGCTCTCAAGTACATAAATTTGTAGATAATAATCTTTTTATCTATTAAAAATTCACTATTTGCAATAAATATCTCTGGTCGACTTTCATTTGATGATCTTATTGTATCTAGTGCTTTTAAAATATTAACCCAGCTATTATGTATACTAAAAATTATTTTTATTATGCAAATGTAAAAAACTTTGGGTTAAATATTATAAGAAAATTATTGTGATTTAATTAAATAAATAATTTTTTAATAAAACTATTTAAAACCTATATACCCATAAGAGTAAGACATACTCCTCTTTCTATAAATATTTGATAAGAATATTTTTTTCATTTTTATTGATAATTAATTTCCAATTTTTTATAATACTATCGTACATTACTTTCAACTAAAATTAAAAAAAAATATTTATTATAATTAAATTTTAATAAAATATACTATAGAAATACTTGTATACAAACCTCGTTTTCAAGAATTATTGACATTGCAAATTTTAGCCAAATAATACTTTGAAAAAATAGGTACTATATTAACATTAAATAATATCAATAAGAACAAATTGTATTTTACATACAAACTTATTACTTATACATAAAATTTTTTGTTATACGAAATTAATGAGTTTACAATAAATTGTTTTTAAGAGAAAATAGTAATAATAAATTTTTATTTACTTGAGGGACTGTTATAATAATTAATACAAGACAAGAACACATTCTCAAGAAAATTTTTTTCAATTTACTGTCATAGGGCCAAATTCCAAAAAATGACAGCATTTTTTTTTTTTTTAAATAAAATATTGACTGTCGTAGATATCCATTCGTCTTATAATTTTTATATCAAAATGTGACTATCCTAGTACTAAAATGTCGATTAATTGATAATTTTATATATGGTCTAAGTATAATCCGAACTGTCAGACACAAAACATATTTTATACTCATTATATAACTATAATAGTTAGGAGAACTACGAAGTAAGTTACAATTGCAATGTGCATAGATAAATAATTTATAAATTAAAGAAAAATCAAGAATTTTCTTTTACTCATTTTATTAATATTATAACATTTGTAGTAATAGTAAAAAATGACTATAATTTTAATTGGAAATAAAAAATTTTACATTTTTTTTCCAAGGATTTTTCTCATAGCAATTAATTAATTACCGCAAGAAATAAAAAAAAATGTGAATTTTTTATTATTTTAATTTTTTGCATTTTCAAAATAAAAGTCAAGCTTTTAGAAACGACTCTCGACAAAGCTTTTCAAAATTGTTCATTTCTTTTTTTTTTTTACCACTTGCAAAGAAAAAAAAAAAGAAATAAAAAAAAAGGCCGAAGTCAACGATCTTTACAATATTGTATCAAATAGCAAAAAATAAAGTAAAAAAAAAAAAGAAAAAAACTATACGACGCAGTATACCCATAACATCAATAACTATATACACATACACACGTATAGGTGCTTGATACAACCACATGAAGTCTTTCTCTTCGAAACGTGGCTTTTCGTTTGCACGACAAATCTTGAATTGCGATGATGACTATTACAATGACAATCTGACGATGACGACGATGATAATGATAATAAAAAGAGAATGAAAATATTAAGCTATATACCTACTCTGGGGGAGGGGGTTTCCAGTTTGCTCGTGTGTATGCCTTAATAGCCACTCTGTAAAGCCTGTTGAAGTTTACAAGCTCGCAAAGACTCTTTTCGAGTCAACCTTTGAAGCTCTTCCCTCCCCTTCTCTGGTCCTATATAAGTCGCGCGGAACTTATAATATATATATATATCTCCCTGATGCTTCAAGTCTCGATTGCCATAGTCAAGCCTACTTCGAGACTTTTGACTCGAATGCATTGTTTTCATGGATGAGACCATGTCCCATTCCCTCTCTCTCTGTACCTATACATATACTTATACCCAACCTTTTCTATACACTTTTCTTATTTTCTTCATCTCTTTGCATATTATCTTTATTTTTTTTTTACTTTTTTTTTTATTTTTGTTGTATTGCTTACATCATGCCTTATTTTTTTTTTTTAAGTGTACTGGTAGATGAAATAAATCATACATAATATTTCAAAAAATATTTTTTAGTACAAATAAAATTGTCATGTTGCATTAATAAATTAAAGATTTTATAGTCAGTCAAGTTCCATCAATCGCATTTGAAATTAATCTTATTTTTCAGCTATACATTTTTGTATGAAATCATAAAAAAAAAGGAGAAAAAAAAATAAAAATAAAATCAGTTCGTCGCGAAAACACACACACATACACATACATACAAAAGTAAAAACAGGCAAAAAGTGGAAATTTACAGGGTCCGGTTGAAAAGCATATACTCTCGATTCTATATCTCCCACGCTATATTTTGGTATATGTATAAGAAACACAATGACACTCAAAATCTCAATTCTCATTCACTCACTTTTTTTTTTCTCTTGCAATCTCTCCTCTTTTTCTTTTTCCGCGGACGGGCGCACCTCGCGTATATATTGGAGTTATAAAAGAAGGAGGAGGTGGAGGATAAGAAAGAAAGAGACGCCTAGAGTTTTTAGCTCTCCCCAACTTTATAGCTGATCAATTTCCCACTCAGACAGAATCATTAGTCTACATTCTGTTGTGGGGCACTTTGCTTACTCTCTCTCTCTTTTACTCTTCTTCAGATGAGAATAAGAGTATGTAAGAAGTGGCACTTGATAATGTCTGTATATATACCACTACAAAGTCAAATGTTGCAACTAAACAACGTGATTTTATATATGTACATACATACATACATATATACGCCCGCGCGCCGCCAAATAAATGCCAGACGTTTCAACTATAGTCTCTCTGACGACTTCTCTCTTTTTTTTTTCTTCTCTTTCTTTTTTTATTTCCTTTCTATTCTCTTTATTATTTTTTTTTTATCCTTTACTTTGCTTTTCTTTGATGTTTCCCATTTACTCTAATACATTTTATTTTTTTTTTATAATATAAATTTTCTTTGTAAGTTGGAAAATGATATAATTATTATAAACGACGATTTAATATGTTTACGTAAACTATTAAAAATAAACTAATATAGTTTTTTTTGGGAATAATTTTGATTTATCAAAATAAATCGACATTTATTTTTTTTTAAAAATTTAATCATTTATTAGAAAATATTTTTTACATTTGTATATTTACAATTTATTAAAAAAAAAAAAAAAAATATTTTACGAGCATTTTATAAATCAAGTGATTTATCGTTACAGGTACAAGTTTCATTATTATGATTGATATTATTTTGTATGTACAGTATTCAACAATAAGTTTTTGTTAACTTAACAGTAAGTATAATTAATTAACATTAAATCCATTCACGCAAACTTATATAAATAAAATAAATACATTATTCAATTAATGCGTTAAAGTTTTTAAAACGTTTTTGAGTTTTTTTCCAAATCGTTTGTTTTTTCTTACTTTTTAAATCATTGTCTTCGTCATATCTATGAACATTTTCACCCATTCCCTCAATAGTTGTTTGCAATGGTACCTATGAATAAAAAAAAAAAATTACAATTAATTTAATTTAACATTTATTAAAATTATTCATTGCATAATTTTATCAAGAATTGTAAGAAAAATTGTATATAATTAATTTAATGATAATGTACTCTAAATCTGTCACTCATTCAAAAAAAAAAAAAAAAAAAAAAAAAAAAAAAAAAAAAAAAAAAAAAAAAAAAAAAAACAAAAAAAAAAAAAAAATAAAAAAAAAAAAAAAAAAAAAAAAAAAAAAAAAAAAAAAAAAAAAAAAAAAAAAAAAAAAAAAAAAAAAAAAAAAAAAAAAATAAAAACTTAAACAAATATATAAAATTTATAGTACCCTATTGCGATTACAAAACAAACAGATATAATTATTTATTTATTTATTTTAAATTTATAATATCTTAATTAACGACCAACATAAAAGTTAATTAACTTGAATTATTAGTTTTCTCAAACAAAATACAAAAAAAAAAAAATTCTGATAATGCAATCCTTAGTTTATATAGGATATTTATCAGGAACAGCAGCTTCGAAGTTACCAGCCATACTTTTCCCCGTTATAGATATAAAACCCAAAGTATATTATGAATATTAAAACGACGCCGGTCGGTGGTTATAAGGCGCGGCGCATAGCACAAAGGAAAATATATAAAAACCGATTGAATGGAAATTTAATGTAAAGCGATCACGATGAGAACTAGGGGGGAGGAAGGGGAGGGTTGAAAGCGTGAATTATATGCGGAAAGTAAAGAAAAACTGAAAAGGCAGATCAACGACGACGACGACGGAGGAGGTCGCGGGGGTCTAGTCGTCGGAAAAGAGAAGAGAAAGAGTATTATACATGTCTGGCCATCAGGCGCATATATACAGTCATAGCCAGCATCGTCGGCGGCGGGCGGTAGACCGCGGTCAGAGAGCGAAAGAGAGAGATGCGGGGGAGTAAAGCCACAGAGAGAGAGAGAGAGAGAGAGAGAGAGAGAAATAGAGAGAGAGAGAGAGAGAGAGACGAAGCTGGCTATACGGGGACTTGATGCTATGTGTGCTCTCTCTCGCTGTTATATATACCTATATACCGTGTGTGCTAGTTATAAACTTTGACCCGATTACTCGCCACAGCAGCAGCAGCAACAGCAGCAGTCTAGCCAGATCTGTCAACTGATTGTAACGCAGACGGTATTATTAGTCGTATATACATACATATCGTCTCTCTCTCTCTCATCCCATACTATCACTACCTTTCACCCCCCCCCCCCCTTCTCTCCTCTCGTCTCGTCTGTCTGTCTGTCTGGCTCGCTGTCTGGCCTGGCCGTCGTCGGTTTTCGCTCTTGGCAAATCAATTACCGGATTATTGCTCGTACCATATCACGCTCGCTTTTTTTTTTTTTATTTATATATGTAGTTATAGGTATATGAATATATAAAAAAAAATTGTTTTTTTTTTTTTTACTTATTCGTTTTGCTATATAGGTATACAATTGTATATTATATTATATTAATGACGCAGACGGGGTCACAGACACGTATTAGAGTAAAGCGGAAGTCAGCGTGTGAAAAAAAGACAAATTTGACAAATTAAAAAAAACTTATACCCCAAAATATAATTAAATATATTTTGGTATACCTAGATATAACATATGATAAGACCAAGTCGAAAATTTGAATTCAAGCACGTAAATTGGCGCGCAAGCGAGCGTGTGCGGGCTAGACGTCTGGCCACCTCATTCTCCACGTGCGCTACTCGAAATATATGTTGTACCTAATACACGGGAATGCACCCGTGCTTGTGCACCCGCAGGAGAGAATGAGAGAGAGAGAGAGAGAGAGAGAGAGAGAGAGAGAGAGAGAGAGAGAGATGCAGCAGGGTATGGTCATCTTCTAATCAATGTTCTGAAACGGTGTTTATCAAGACGGAAGTCATGTCTGGCAGAGATAAGACCCCCAAAGAGCTAACTATATATATGTATATGCTACACCTATACTCTCTCACTCTCTCTCTCTCTCTCTCTCTCACTTCAACGTCATAACACGATAATGCTACAGTGACAGAAATATGTTGAACTTTAAAAAAAAAAATTGGCATTTGTAGACTTATAAGCTTTTTTTCTCAAAAATTCATATTGCACACTTAAGAAATTGAAATTTCTAATTGTTTTATAATTGATTGCAAATTTCTTTTTAAAGATTGCCGAATGCCCCGGACTGTGCAAGCTATATCAGATAGGCTGTTTAACGAATTTTGATTTTTCGTCGATTTTTAGCTAGTTTGGTTTGAAGCAATCTGACCAAAAATTTCGTCGACACACTTTAATTGGACACGTCTTAAATTAAACTGCAACGTTATATCTTTGAAATAAAACGTTTAGTTATGTCAATTAGGTGTTTAAAGAATTTCGAAATTTATTCAACATCAATTTTTAGTTCGATACATACTAGGCCAATTGTAAAATATAATAATATTTTAAAATATAATAAAATTATTGTACTAAAAAGTGCTCTTTCAAATAAAACCTGTAATAATGGGCACCTATCCGGATCAAAATTCGAAAATTTGTAAGTTAGACTTAATGTGCTCTACATGGTTTAAAACGCAAAAAAGTCACATAAAAAATTATTTCTATCTTACAAATTGCTTTAATAAATCATCTTAAGCCTTTATAACTATAGTCATCTTATTAAATCGAAAGTTTTAAGAAATATTGAAAAAACTTACCGGTTCGGTTATACCATCGCCGTTTTTTCCTAAGCATTCTCCTTCTGACCAACCCATTTTTACTAACATTTTGAAGCCCATGTTATCTTTTGATATGGATCTGTGGTTAGACATACAATGTCGTATTCAATAAATTGACAAAATATTATTTTTGTTTGTACAGTTAAAATTTGATCAAAACTTACTCATTTAAAGAACTTTGTTGCGTTTTAGAATGTTCATCAGTTGAGCCAAATTGTTCTCGTCTCGATTTTGCTCTGTCATGATATCCTATGGCTAAACAACTGGCTGTATTACTGTTATCTCCTTCAAGACCAAATTTATTTTTTAATCGTTTTAATTCTTCTTGATACCTTGATTTTATTGGAATTTTAATTGTTTCAGAGGCTGATTCTAATTGTAAAAGACCTGGTTCACAGTGACCACATGTGTCATAACCATTGTGGATATGACATAACAATTTTGTTTGACCAAATTGTAATATCGAGCCGTGAACAACTTCGCTTGCTTCAGATTCCATTTTAGCTACTGATAGTCTTTTACCATTAAGTAGTGTTCCATTCCTTGAGCCAAGATCAATTATTTCATAAAATTTTTTTGTATCATTATACTGAAATTTTGCATGATGCTACAAAAAGATTTATCAATAATTTATCATCTTGAAAATGTACAATCACATACAAACAGATTAATTTTTCTTTACCTTGCTCACATTTATATCTGGAACAAGTATGGAATGATCACCCTCTCTTCCTATTGAACCTCCTGTGCAAGTGACAATGAACAAAGATCCAACTTTTAACTTTGATAAATTGGTTTCTTTTACAATTATGCGCATACAGGGTGGATAATCCTTTGCCAAATCTATATAAAAATAAAAAAAATCATACATTGATTATTTAATTCAAAAAATTTAATGAATCTGAATTTTTTAAATAATTTTTAATAATTAATTAATGTTTAAATACTTTAATTCAAAGAGCATGAAAACCTTTATCTTCTTCAATTTCACTCTCGCTTGTTGTAGTGGACAATAATCCTTCTTCCCTGCTAGATTCTTCAGAGCTCATACTTTGTTTTTCCTCGTCACTAGTAGATTTATCTTCTTCAGATTCTGCAACTTTTTTCTTTTCTTTCATTGATTTTTCTTTTTTCACTTTGGTCTAAAAATTGTGCATTGGATGACTTACTATTTTTAAAATTATGTTTGGATTATTAAAAATTACATACCTTCTTCTTTTTCTTAGACTTTTCTTCTTTTTCATTTTTTTTAGGAGCAATGTTTTTGCTTATCTCATTTGAATTTTCATAAGCTTGACTATGAAATTTATAAGATTTATTTTCTTCATCATAATAATAGTATGTTCCAGTGTTTCCATTGTAATATAATTTTGATTTCTGAAAAAGTGTTTTAGTATTAAGAAAAATGTTATTTATATATTTAGAAACATTGTATAAATTATCTATACTTACTGGATCATAATAATACCCAGTATCATAATGATAATATAATCCCGTTGTTTGTTCATAAACAAAACCTGTTTGTAACATAGCTGATTCAGCAGCTTCTGTCACTTGGTCTATAATACTTCCAGCAACTTTTTTGTCGTCTGTAATCCATTCTTTAGATGAATTTTCATTTAATTCTAACCAGTTTGTTTGAGTTTTGCTATTAGTGCATTTACTTTTTTTAAGTTCATTTTCTTTTTCCTACAAAATTAAAATAAATGAATAATTAATAAACTAGTCTTAATCTTCTTTAGATAATCCACAATTTATCAATATTTTTATACTTACATAATTTAAGATTTTACTATTTAAGCTCTGTATAACATCATTTTGAGATTTAATTTCATCTTCTAGTTTTTTAAGGTATTCAACAATGTGTGGATGATCAACAAGTTCCTTGGTAAAATCTTTAAACTCTATATTTTTTAAATCATCGGAGCACTTGTCTTTAATCTTGGTTTCCTCCATTATTTAAATTGTTCAAACATTGATGATGACTTTTAAATTAAGCAGGTCATTAATAAAACAGATTCTGTGAAACTATAAAAGAATAAGAAAAAAACATAAGCAGCAAGACCTTTATTTACATATTTATAAAAGAAATAAGAAAAACAAACCTGGAACAAATACTAAAAAATAAAAATTTGTTTACGTCCATGAACTGCAAGTTGTAGGTTAAGGTAATAGGAGAGACGAGACAAAGTAAAAGGGAAACAGGTAAAACAGGTGATTAGAGACTATATACATATGTAATTATAGCGGTAATTGTTTTACTTTGATTTAACAACTTGTTTTGGCACTGAATTCCCAAATAAAGTAAGATGACTGATTAATAAAGATGATCGGTCGGCGGAAGAGGTATAGAAGTGCAAGCGCAAGTCACAACAAACTCACGACGCATTGTCTAAACATTAGATCAAAATCAGATAAGTAGAAACCGCTTTAAGACCTTTTGAAGCCTTTTGAGAAACCGTACTTAGCCAACAAGAGAACGCACAATCGTGGTAAGTAATAATCTATCTAGCGAAATTGACTCGATTAAATATAAGAACTCTGTAGTCTGTAAGAGAATGTGCAATATACACTTAGCTGCGAATTAAATAAAAATCGTGCATTATACTTTTTATGTCAATAAAACTAAATTTGGTAACATTATTGTTCACGTATCGCGTTTGTGATGTGTTGTGAATCATACTGAACAAAGAAATTTAAAGCTTCGCGCTCTCCGAGTCTTCGAGGTTGGAAAATATTGTATGCGCATTACACACACATTGAGCACAGCTGCGGCTCCAGAAAGAGCCTTTCGAGTACTGCTGTGTCGACGGTGACGGTCGATTCGCTTTATAATTGATAAAAATATATTTTTATCAATTTTTTTAAATTTTTGGTTCGTAATTATTATAGTTTAAAATCACACGATTTTAAGTTAAATTTATGCACAAGGATTTTGTGTATCTCACATGTCGCTACTGATAATCGGCTTCAAGAAGTATTAGGGTGTAGGTGTGTTTATCATCGTCCTCTTCATCGTATTCGTGTGTTCGTTGTTATGCACACATATGCACTAGGGATGGGCGATACTCGAAAAAAGTATCCGAGTAAAATAATCGAGTAAACCAAAAGTAATCGATGCTGGAGTATCGGGGATTCTCAAAAAGTATC
>JAPYZE010008917.1:0-10777 GCA_030522805.1 Leptomastidea abnormis
CGCTTTTTACTAATATCGTAATTAAATTAATAAATTTCGTTAATTGGATCTTATTAAGGCTGTTTTAGATCAAAAAGTACCTTATTTAAGTGCTGTTTGGAAAAAATCAAAAATAGAAAATATTTTAATAAATCATATTAATTTTAGATTTTTTCTTTCTTAAAGAAATAAAAAATTGAGATTTTAAATATTTTCAATTTTGTTTGTCCGAAGTCTTTGAGAAAGCATTCTGCTAATGCAGTTAGCAGCGGTTTTTATTATAATGTTAAATAATACAAACATGTTGCTTAATGTCTCAAAAATAGAAGAAAATGTCACATATAAGATCTTAAACAAAAATTTTTAAACATTCCTTTACGGTTATTATACGAAGTCTAAACGTAAATGAACTGAAATTACAAACTATATTTACGATATAACATTTAGAAGCTTTTTACTAATTTATTAAATAAACTATTCAATACTGCGTTAAAACAAAACATTAAATCTACAATACGATCTCATTATACGAACACTACTTTAATCGCCTCTTTTACATTAAATATTCAATGAAAAATATAAAAATTTACATAAATGTAAGTAATAATAAAAAAATATCAATATTTTAAGAATATTTTTATATATTATAAAATATCTAAAAAATCAAAAGAAAATACAACAGTTTAAGGAAAACAAAAATAAAGAAAAATATTTTAAAACTTTTAAAATATCTATGTTTATTAAGAAGTATATAAAATTATAAAAAAAATGTATGATATAAGAGCTTCTACTTTCTCAAACTTTAATTTTGTACAAAAGCTTCTAAAAAAATTATAAAGATATAACTGGAAAGAAACAAAAATCACGAAAAGAAATTTTTATATTTTTCTCAAAATTTACTTATTTAAAAAATGTGCTTCTTAATACTGCCTTTAAATAAACAACTAAATCAACTGTAAAATCTAATAATGTTATTACCTTTCAGAATATCTAAATAGCTATGAAGTAAAAGATCTAAAAAAATAAAAAAAAGAGTATAATACAAAATTTTAAGAATATACTTTCTCAAAGAACAATACATGATATCAGCTTTTTATAAATATATTAAGAAGTATAACTAAGTATATTAACTAAAAAGAAAAAACAGATTTTTTAGATTACACTTGAAATATACTTATTTATTTATATAACAAGCTACTTAATACCGTATTGAAATGAACAACTAAATCAAGTGCATAATCTAATATTGCAATTATTTTTTTAACTAATACCATTCCCTTAAACATCCATGTTAATTATTTATAAACAATCGCGACGAACAAAAAATATTTAAAACTTTTTTTTCAAGATCCTCAAAATATCTACATAATACTTATACTATAAAATATTTAAAAAATAAATAAAAGTATGATGTTAAATTTTAAGCATATACATACTTCTTAAAAACCAGTACAAGACAATATACTTTTTTAGTCTTTTACTGATATAAAAAAAGAAGTCGAATTGAGAATAAACTACCATAATGACAGAACAAGCTATTCAATGCTCTATTAAAATAAACAACTAAATTTTTTGTATAACCTACCATTATTTTTAATAATAAGTAAATAAAAAAATTTTCATTAAGATTCTTAAAATATTTTAATGTATTATAAAGTCTTTAAAAAATGATAAAAAAAATATGACATAAAATCTCTAACGTAAGATCTATAATATCTTTAAAAGCTAATACATTGCAACATTATTTACAATAATAAAATTTAAATTTCCTTATTATTTAATGATATACCTATGAATTTTTATTTTCGATGGAAGGTTGGCGAGCGGAGCGAGCAGGGGGAAACCCCTCTGCTAGTATATATGAGTAAATCTTTTGAACATTTAGAATTTGAGGTTCACAAAACAATTTTTTTCTTTTTTCTTATTTTTTAATGCACACTTTCTGTAGTGGTTTTAATTGATTCATTGAGGCACAGTAACCTCAAAAATATTATCGTTAATCATTTTTTAACACGTTAAGACATGACTCTTAAATTGCGTACTAAAGACGTCTAAAACTAAAAGACATGAAAATGGAAATTTATCGAAATAACTTGTTTACTCATCTGTTTTTATGATGAAAAATATTATTATTTTAAATTAATGTTATATAGATCAAATCAAGGCTCACGTGAACTAAAATTTACGCCATAATTCAGAAACCTATCGCTCAATTGAAACGTGTGCCAGCGAATAATCATACTTTGAAATATAATAATTTACGCATTGGCTTACCATTTTTAAAATGATATAAAAAATCTATAAAAGAAGGCACACATTTGGGACTTGGTTTATTAAATTGCTTATTTAAAGTCGATTAATTTACTGCGGAACAAAATTTTTTTATGAGAAAGTTTTTTTTTAAATATTCATAAGAATAAAAATATTAAAAAAATACATTTATCGGTATCACAATTTGATCGTATTATAGAGACTTTTCTACAATGGGCACATTATTCTGTAGTCAATTTTCTTGAATCATAAACTATATACTATATACTACATTTTGAAGTGACTTTAATTAAATGTTTTTTTTTTTTAATAGCATTAAGAATGTAAAAATTTGTTATTGGTATCACATACAAACTGTATAATTTCTCCTATTTTCGTTGCAGTATTTTATGATAAATAAATAATATTAAATAAAACCAATTTTGCTTAAAATTTTGAGATATTAAGATACTTTCAATAATTTTAAGATAATTTGCTATCCATCGGTAACACGATTTCTAAAGGTTCAAAAGATTTACTCATATATATACACCTGATATAATTGCAGCTTTTCGTTGGTCCTTCCAGAGGCAGAAAAAGGATCCTGGAGTCGCGCAAATGGTATTCCTTTTAATACAGGGTATGAGGCTCGCTATTTACTTGGGGTTATAGTTTACGTTTAGAACAAAGAATATCATAGACGGAAGAATTAAATAAGCTTGACGGAGCACAGAGTGTCAGGTGGACACAAGCTTGCGTGGCTCAGTGTTAGTGTTGGAGCTTGAGATCTGGGAGGTGAGAGTACGAGACTCGCTGCAGATTTGCAAATTTTTGCGGAGGTATCAAATTTTTTCACTTCGTAATAGTATGTGACGGTATAATTGACCGTCGCAAGAATGATTATTGAATATAAAGGTTTTGTAACGCTATCACCGAGCCTCTCTCAAGTTTTTGTAATGCTATCACCGAGCCTCTCAAGTTTTTGTAACGCTATCACCGAGCCTCTCTCAAGTTTTTGTAGCGCTATCACCGAGCCTCTTATAAGCCTGTTAATGCTATTTTGTGAAGAATTACCGATGTATGATTATAGTAGACTAACTTGAATTTCTTTACCGAGTATAGATGGCGCTCGCCATGACAAAAGTATGACCACGATGAATAGAGTGGGAATCATGTGATATAGTAGGAAGTCGCGTCAGATTGTTATTGATTATTTTAAATGGAAAATCGGTTAGGTCGTATGTTCGAGAACTTTCTTATGTGTTTCAGGTACGAAGTGGAGCAGAGTGAGAATCGGCGGCGCAGAGGTTTGCTGTTCGACACAAACGTCGGAGACGGCATTCGATCTCTGGATTTGTAAACAGAAGCATTCTTGCTATACAGAGTTATCAGAAGCTAATCAGTGAGTGTAATACAGCGTGAAGGTTATTTCTCGGAAGTAAGAGAGAGCCAGCATGAGAGCGAGTCAACTGTTCTAGTATCATCGATTGTTTAAAGAGTATCTCATTAATTTAACTATTATCATTGTTGATTATTCGAGACAAGAAAATCGCGTGCAAACGCTTAATTCTCAGAACAATATTTCGAGACGTAAATTGTTCAAGAGTATTTGAGGTTAAATACTCAGTCGAGACAAGAAGAGAATTAGCTGGCGTATATTTCTTAAATTGAATATATTTTATTGTTAATTTTCCTTTAATTAAATTGTGATTATTTACGAGATTTACCGGTTTATTCCTGCATGTCTATATTGTATCGTTTGTCTTATTGTGTTGTCTCGAAAATTATATGTGTAATTGGAGCTGGGGAAACGTTATCATTGTGTACTAATTTTCAAACAACAAAGAATCTACGAGCGTAAGAAATATAGAGTAAAGTAAAGATAATGAAACTTAATGTAGTGGGAGGTTTGGAAAAAAAAATGGATACGCGAAGCAGCACGCTGTAAGTCCACGTTCTTGCCTCTGCTTCTGCCAGCCAGGTACTGCGTCGAGATGGTTGTGGATATTCTTATTTATATTTATTAATTTACTCTACTTTACTTGAATTTATTTTAGTTTATTTGCGCATTTGATTGAATCTCTACTTTAATATCAATAGGTAGAAAAATAGAAAGCGCTTTATGCATATTATATATAAATCAATTTTATTTCCAATGTGAAATTTACTATATTATTGGTATGTATATCAGTTTGAGAGAAATCGGGTGAATGAGGCCGAATCCTCAGGATAGTTAAAGGTATGCGCAGCCAGGTAACAGATAATATCAACGATGTATAGATATAATGATTAGTATTTTATTTTATTCAATATAAGTTCGACTTTTCGTCGGATTTGTTTGAGTATGTGTACGTGAGTTGTGTGTGTGCGTGCGTGCGTGCGTGCGTGCGTGCGTGCGTGCGTGCGTGCGTGCGTGCGTGCGTGCGTGCGTGCGTGCGTGCGCGCGCATATATTGACCTACCAACGAGTGAAACTACGCATTTACTACCAATTCGCACGATAGATTGGGAGGAAAATTGGTTCGTAAAATTCGATAACTATGAAAAGAACGCACGAATTTCCTACTATGTATATTTTCGCGCGTATGAAATCCGGTTGTCCACCCCCTATCACTTCCCTGATCCGCATGTCTCTTCTCAGGCGGGGCGTATGCGTCTCAGGTGTAGTGTTAATAGGGACGAGTGTGGAGAGGCCTACCTACTTGGCCTTGACCCTTGGTTGTCTCGCCTAGGCGGTTACGGGGTCTCAGCGTTGTGAGCTAGCTGGTGCTGTTCGCATGTACAAGGAGTCGAAACTCCCTGCCAAGCCTCAGGAAATTGATACCGGCACAGATACGTCCGAAATACAAGTACCCGGTATCTGGGAAAGGAGAGGAGGATATCAGGGCACATACGCGCTCAGGTCTTTCAGCCACTTTTCTCCTCACCCTTAATACGACACTTTCCCTTTCGTGGGATGGGATTTTAAGATTGATTTTATTACGACTCCACGATGAGTCCGAAAAGAATACTAAATATTATAAACGCGCACTTTTTCACTTAAAAGGCACGAGAGAAAAAATATATAAAGAGAATAAAAATTGAAATTAAACACAGACTCGCAGTCTCTAACTCAACACGTGCCTCGACGCTTATATTGGTCTCTTACCGGTATACGTGGTAATCAACGGGGAGTTAGGCAGCAGTGAGATAGGCGGTAGTGATTTTCAGCGGCCGTCCAGCTGCTCCAGTTCCCAAAGAAACACGGCGAGACTTCACCGAGCGTCTCGTTGGATTATCCCTCCCGGATGGAGAAAAATGGCGTTTTGGCAGTAGTTCTCTGGATAAGCTTAGCTTCCAGCACCGGGTTGACTAATGAGCGCTCTCATCACCTCTCCCAAACCTTTTATTACCTCCTCCTCCTACTATGTGGATCCGGCGGCACATCTGCGCCTTGAACTTATTTCCTATCCGTCTAATATTACATCGCGCATCTTACCGCTGGCTCCACTACTCCCACCCTTGGCTTTTCGCACGTACGGAGTATATGCCGGTAATTCTGTATATGTTATCGTGTATGAGTACTGTGTTGTATGTGTGTTATATGTGGTGTCGCGTGCACCTTTTCTCTCTCCTCTTCGTACATATCAGAAAGATTTGTATGCGTAACATATATAAATTTTTCCACGCGGTATTTGAATTTTTATGGATTCGCAAGTTTTATTACACAGAAAAACGACTTTTGTGAATTTATAAAAAAAAAGAAAACTTGACGAGAAATTGAAAAGAAATTGGTTTTTATATTTTATGAGTTTTAGTCTTAAAATAATTTTAATATTAAATGCGAAAATCGAATCTCACGTGGATGAACTAAATATAATTCGGTTTTGCGCCCGGTGCTTACCTGCACATATATGTACATGTGGTTAACCCGCATTCTTTCATTATTGATTTTTTGAAAAGCGTTGTTGCCACATGTACGGGAAAATAAATATGAAATTATTTATTTAATCGCTACGTTACAATAAAGTAAGACCTTTGAATTTGATATTGGATAATTAAAGTAGTTTACTATTTATTATTATTTGTGACGTAAAATTATCGTTACAAATTGGCACCCGACAAAGGTGTTATTTTTAAATTTCCCGTAAATCGAGACTTTTCGTGTCGAGTCTAGAAGTTTCGGTTGTCGAGCAGTTGTGTTGAGTTGTATATTGTCGAGACAATTGGTAGAGAAAGTGTAGACAAGATGGCGGACGAATTAGAGGGTTACCATCAGAAAATGGACGCTCTATTGGCGGTTGATAGATACAAGAAGATATACGCCATTGTAAAGAAAAAGGGAACTGTTCAGATTAGGAGCGATTTGGCTGAAGATAATTTTAATAAAAAAGGTAAATGAGAAGTAGTGCTGGAAAGACTGTTTAGAGCAACATTACGTAAGGAACGAGCAGTGGGAGTACCGTGGTGTGTGGACTCAGATGAAGTCGACATCTGCTGGTAGACCGTCTAATTCTGGTCTAAACACGAATAATTCGAGCAGAGTTGACCGGGTAGGTGACGGTCAGAATGGTGTAAAAGACGCGTCAAATTCAGGTACGCGTCCAAAGGTCACGCAACGAAAGCAAAATGACAGTAGAGTTGCGTTTGTGCCTCCTCAGTCGAGTGGCAGTGATAGTGACAGTGAAAGTGATGTGAGTGTACTATCGAGACGTAAGACGCGAGGCAGAATGAGAAGAAATACGAGACGTACGCGGAAAAATTATTACGTCTTGGGAGGTGACTGTTCGGAATCGAGTGTTGAAGAGGGGTCGAGAGATCGTAGAGTTGGTTCAGATGCATGTACCAAGGCCATCAAATTGGTGAGAACGTGCGGTATCAAATTTTCAGGCGGCAATCGAAAGGAAGCGTTGTTGTTTCTAAACAAGTTAGAAGATTGCCGATACGGATTTGCTAGCAGCTTTACACTTCGTACTGTCGGATTCAGCAGATCACTGGTGGCGATCAAAGAGAAGCAAAGTGCGTTCATGGCACGACTGTAAGAAGACCTTCCGGCACCAGTACATTACGGCTTTGGATGATGATGAGTTGTGCGAAGAACTGCGAACACGGACGCAAGGAAAAGGAGAAAACATCTCTAGTTATCTGTCGTGTTTTCAATATATTGTTAACCAATTTCGAGAACAACCATCTATTCGTAGACAATTGGAAATCCTATATCGTAATCTATTGCCAGAGTATCGTGAGTACATAAAGGGCAAGAGAGCTCAAGACTATAAAGATGTGGAGAGATATGACAGAAGATTCGAAAAGAAAAGGTGGCTGAACGAACATCGCGGTTCACCACCAGTTCCAGAAAAATCTCGATTGCCAGAAGCAGCATACATTGATCGATCAAAACCAGCAAATGCTAAAGTCGCAGCAGTAAAAGAGAGTGCTGAAGAGAAGAAGCTAGAAAAAAAGAAACAGGAGAATACAGGAGGTAAACAAAAGAGTAACAACTCGAACAACAAGAAAATGAGTGATACCATGGTTTCGCAGTTAGTGGAAGCTGCAATGCAACTGGGGAGAGACAGAACGTGATAAAGCCCGGTGTCGAGGGAAATTCTGGTGTAAAAACAACGCGAGTGATTATATATTTCAAGTGTGGTAAACTGGGACACATTATTCGTGAGTGCAAATCAAATGAAGATGAAGGAAAGAAGATTGCCTTTAATGGAGAGTGTTTTACATGCAAGAAAACCGGTCATAGAGCAAAAGATTGACCGAGTAAATCGTGCTTCAGATGCAAAGAAGTTGGCCATTTTGCTCGAGACTGTCCTAAACCTCCACAACAAAAATCCAGTTTGAAATGTGTAGGTTGTGATACTCCTAGGGTAGCATTATTTACGTGCCCAACTTGTTCTATGATGTTGGGAAACGGAATAGCAAAGATGCAGGACAGTCCCTTGCATCCTGCGAAAAACTGAGGGTGAACCAAGATTGGAGTCAAGTAGTGAAGGAATTCGAGACGCGGGAAATAAAGGTGGTAACACTATGGTAGTGGAAGTAGAGGTCCGATGCACCGGGATGTTTCACTAAAGGAAAAAGAGTGAAATCGCGTCCGGCTCAACTAACTGATGTAGAACTTGATGAAATTGTGGATGTTGTGTGTTGAAAATAGGAAGTTTTTGAATATTTGGTTGGATGGTAAGAATTTTAGTGCGTTGTTCGATCCAGGGTCTATGGTGACGTTAGTGGGACCAAAGATCGCAAGAAATTTTTCAGCCGTTTACAGGAGTGCAGGTACAGAATATCTTATATGACTGGAGGCTCAGAATCTGTACTAGGTACATTAAAGTTAGGTTTGGAAGTGGATAATGTTATAGGTGTGCTGGAGGCAAGAGCAATGCAACATCTCAATCGTGATGCGATTCTAGGCATTGATTTCTGTCAGCAATTTAACATGGAGACGGGATTTGGCAACAACGAGTGGCGTGTAAAAGATGGAGAGCGACGGCAGTTTGATACTGGAGAATCAAATGAGTCACTCATCCATGCAGAGTGTGCAGGTATTTGTGAGTTGTCTGAGGATATGAAGAGTCGATTGGACAGAGTGGTGAATAGGTTGTTGTTTGTATGTGAAGGCAACTTGGGGATGACAACTTTGACAGAACATAGTATCCAAGTGAAAGGTGACCCAGTAAAACATGGTTCAAGACGTATGTCTCCAAAGATGTGGCATGTGGTACAAGAAGAGGTTCGAGATCTGAAGAGGTTAGGTGTGATAGAGAGATCTCAAAGTGAGTGAAGAAGTGCTCCAGTGATTGTACCAAAGCAGAATAGAGAATATCGTTTTTGTGTTGACTATAGAGATCTGAATATAAAGATTAAGAGGGATGCGTATCTACTGCCATCGATTGATTCGATTTTGGATAAATTGAGGAAAGCCAAGTATATATCCAAGATTGATCTAAAACAGGCCTATTTTTAGGTACCAATGGAAGAGGAGAGCAAGAAGTATATCACTTTCTCGGTGCTTGGGTCGGGTTTGTGGCAGTTTACAAGGATGCCGTTTGGATTGACGAATGCTTTAATGACATTTCAAAGATTAATCGATGCTCTTTTTGGCCCAGAATGCGAGCCAAATGTATTCGGATACCTGGATTACATCATCATTGCAACTGAGACCTTTGAGGAGCATTTGAAGTGGTTGAAAATTGTGTTGACCAAGTTGAGGGATGTAAGATTGTCAGTGAATCGAGACAACTGTGAGTTTGGTTGTTCTCAAGTGACTTATCTAGGTTATATCTTGGATCAAGAAGGATTACGTCCAAATCATGAACGAATCGAGCCTGTTCTGAATTATCCAGCACCACAGAATGTAAAACAGCTACGTTGTTTCCTGGGCATGGTTGGCTGGTATTCCAGGTTCATTGAGAATGATTCAGGATTAAAAGTTCCTTTGTTGAAGTTGTTAAAAAACAAGCAGCCTTGGATATGGGAAAAGGAGCAACAAGAAGCCTTCGAAAGCTTGAAGTTAGCATTAACGAGAGCTCCAGTGTTAGCGAGACCAAACTTTGATAAGCCATTCGTTGTTCAGTGTGATGCAAGTCAAGTGGCAATGGATGCAGTACTAACACAAGAATTGGAGGTTGGTAAACACCTAAATGTATATTTGAGTCGTGTTCTGACACCAGCTGGACAAAATTACACGACCTCAGAAAAGGAATCTTTAGCCATTGTCTGGTCGATTAAAAAATTACGACCTTATTTTGAGTGCTATCATTTTCGTGTCATAACTGACCACATTGCTTTGAAGTGGTTACAAGACCTTAAGGATCCGACGGGTAGATTAGCCCGCTGGGCACTGGTCTTACTTAATTTTTCTTACAACTATATAATATAGGAAGATATATATATATATCTTCCTACATTATATAGTTATAAGAAAAAAATTCAGTCAGACCCTCCTCCCTCATTTATGTTTTACACTTATAGAAAAATTTTGCATTTATCTCTCATATTTAAGAAGTTCGAAAAACTAAACGCCCCCCTTTTCCCCTCATTGACTTTTTTCTTCGAAAACTTAATTGTATATTAACTTTAATACAAATATTATTCTATGTTTAATCGATGTTGCTGGACTAATAATTATCGAGAACGATAATTTTTTCTTCTCGAAATACTCCACGGGTATGTGGATTGTAAAAATCGAAAGACTATTCTACTGAATTCAGCATCTCATTTTTTAAGGTAGAGATATTGGAAGAGACCTTTTAAAATTCATCATATCAATTATAAATTCATCATATCAAATAAATTAAAAAATGACTTTCTCATCGAATGAAAAAATATGCCCCGGGTCGGGTTCGAACCGACGACCTCCCGCACACTAGACGGTTGCGCTTTCCAATTGCGCCACCGGGGGACTTGACGACAGTCACCCTACCCCGGACATATAATTTCATTCGTTGATCAAGTCATTTTTGTCTTTTTGCCTTGTATTCCACCGAAAGGCTTTATAGAACACAATTACATTTTTCTCTCGCCCAGTGATATATACATATTATTCTATGTTTAATCGGTGT
>JAPYZE010008918.1:0-19059 GCA_030522805.1 Leptomastidea abnormis
CCTAGAACAAAATGCCCCTATAAAAAAAGATATTTAAAATTTTTCACTTTCCGTTGACAGAGAACTGCCCATATATATATATATATATATATATATACACACACACACACAGCCGGGACGTCCCCCAAGACAGGGACCAAAGCGAATTGTCAAGCCAAAGTTTTTTTCTGATGCTCATTCGCGCGCAGCTCTCTCGAGCCATTTGCGGCATAATAGCCGCATAATAAGGCGCGCGACGGCTTGCCTCGGGAGCGCTAAATAAACAAAGCAACGCGATTAATAATTCAGAACTTGCTGGCTGGCTGGATGGCAGGCAAAACAGTTTCTCCATAAACTTTCTAGCCTGCCTTTAATTCCGAGCACGGCCTACGGCCCTCTGCTGCTGCTGCTGCTGCTGCTACTGCCGTGCTTTTGGGGTAGGCAAAAGTTGGGCCTTTGTCGCGACTCCGGCTCCCCCAGCAGCTTCCCTCGTCCTCATCCCCCAAGTTCGCAGGGTTCGAAAATTTTCGACTTGTATATATATATCATTACGGCACAGAGTACGCGAAGCTCGGAATAAAATTTCACCCGCAAGTTGGTGCGCGCCTGGAGCTCCCATACCACGATTCTGCCTCATCGCGGCATCCGGCAGATTTTGCTCTGGCGCGTGCATGCGTATATATGTGACGCACACTGGAGCAGACGCCTTCCTCACCCTCCCTTCCCCCCCCCCTCCTGACGCCACGGATGCTCTCTGCTCCAGCTGGCAGCTGCCGCATGCTGCTTTTGGCGAAGATCGCTCCTCTTCGATTCCTCCTGTCCGCGCGAGCCACGTCGTTGTGCTAGGATATAATCCACCCCTCTGCCTCGCTTCTCTTCCCAGACTCTCCTTTATGGACACCACTACTGACACTAAGCACCCACTATACTTCGCCCTCCCCCCCTCCCCCTGACTTCTTGATATACTTTTTTTTTGCATTTCAAGCGCTCTATTCTACAGCCGACTTTCCTCTCACTAAAATTCTTCTCTTTTTTTTTATTATTTTATAACAATGAAATTTCAAGTTTTATTTTCAAGAGAGGCGCGGATATTTTTGTGGAGTGTAGTGTTTTGAGAGTATATGCTTTTATCTATACGGTTATAAAAAATATAAGCTAATAAATATATTTTTGATTAAGTAATGAATCACGCGGATCTGTAAATTTTATTGCTATTTTATTTATAATATCTGCGTAGATTCATTTGTGTTGGCTCATGATAGAGTTGTCTATGATTATTACCTCCGCATTTTTTTTTCTTACCTCTTTTTGTGACTTTTTTTATGCAACACCGTTTGAAAAATATTAAATTGAATTGTGAAAATATAAGTGTTTATAAAAATTAAAATCTCGCATTAACTTTAGAGAGCCTCTTCTTCTGTCAGACTTACTTTTTCATACTCTTTCAAAAGACCCATCCAATATGTCGACGTAAAGTGAATGGGCTTTTTAGAGTCGATGAATTAAAAAGAATCGTAAACTCCCTATCGGAAATATATAAGAGATAATGCAATCAATGGCTACGTAGCGCAGGAAAGACTAATGTCTATTCTCTTTGCCATCAGGGATTACTTTACGATTCTGTTTTCGAGTCTTACCTCGAGGCTTCTGCCTCATTCTTTTTTAGCCAAACGCAAAACGACTAATTATTTGGCATAGACTTTCCATTTTTTCCTTATTCATTATTCATTCTACGCGACTACATTAAAGGCATATTTAATTGAAAGAAGCATCGTTAATGTATGTACCTATATAGTAAAAAAAGAAAGCAATAAATTATTCACTCGAGTAAGATTTTAAAAATAATTATTTTCAAATATTGAATTTTCGATGATATAATCCTACATTATAATTATAATACATTCTACGAAAATTTTAATCAAGTATTTTATGCTACTGCGAAATTTCAGAAATGTTTTGAATGGTTTGGCTTTTATTAATATTCTTATCGCTTTTTTATCGACTGTAAATAATATTTGAAATTTTTTATTTAATACTGATAAAAATCTGGAATGTTATATATATATAAATATTTTCAGCCATAACAATTCCAATAAAATACGCGCATTGCAACACTAAATAATATTTATTTAAATCATTATAATTATTAGCAACGCTAATCTAATTTTATTTTAAATGAACAATGTTAATATTATCATATTTTTATTACATTGAAACTTATAACGAGTAAGACAAACGGTAAATATTTTAATGAAGTATGTCATGTATTATAAAAATGATGAGTTACGTTAATTTGTCATTTTCAAATATGTTTGACATTCGATTTTCAACATTTGCCGTTTAGTCGGATAATAAGATTGACGTTGGATTGTATAATGAAAATTAAATATGTATTTTATCCTGTGTGCATTTTGATTGGTATATAAGTATAATTATTGAATTCGAATATTGCCAGAATATTCTACAACTTGTATTATGTTAAAAATATACCTATCTTTTAAATTTCTGAACTTTTTTCGGATGACAAGTATTGATTCAAAAATTGCAACGAAGTATATCTCAAGAGAAAGGAACGGTCTCGCAAACATAGAAGTAAGGATAACTGATAAGACTTAAGGGCAGATGGTTGGTAGGAAGCCCCGGTCCTCGCAATTTTGTGAGGGTCATTAGAAGCGGATGGAAGTGAAAGAAGAAGAATAAGAAGAGAAAGGAAAAGAAGAAAAAGAAGGTGGAAGGGAGAGAAAAGAGAGCGAGGGACGAAGGAGTCCTTTTCCGTTACTCTCTTGGCCGAGTTTATATGTTATCATTATTTGTCCGGCCAAAAAAGGCCATTCTTCCGAACGTGGCCGGCTTTTCCAAGGAGCTCACGCTCGTCCCCTTTGATATCGGATAATCCGGCTAGTGCTGGCGATCAAAGCTTCCCCTTGTCCCAGCTCTATGCTTTTACTTGTCTCTGCGGGCGCGCGCGCGCGTGCTCTTCATTCCCCCTCAGTCTCCAACCCCCCCCCCCTTCCCGACCCATTTCTCCCCCGCGCTCACACGGACTCGCGCGCAAGAGGAGGATACTTTGTTGCTTCTGCTGGCGGGCCAAGAAGCCTGATCAACGTCGAATCGGTTTCCTTTTCCGTTTTTATTTCCCAAACGCGCTTTCAATTTCGCTACAAGTTCCGTAGAAGCTGAAAAATCGAACAAAAACCAAATGGTCGGTATTTTTCAAATCTTTTGGAATATTTACCAGGTGTATAGTTACTCCTAATTAAGCATCTCCCTTCTTCGTTGTATTATCTGTACACTTTGAGAGTACCGGAAAATGAATGATATTACGAATATGCTCGGTAAAGCCGAATGCCAATCTCACTCCTTGCAGCGAAAAAAAAACCATCACGCAGGATAGGGTGGTAAGGAGGAGGTGGGAGGGGAGGTATGAGGAGTTTTATGGAAAACCGATGGCTCGGAATCGGAAGTCCGCGGACATATCCTGTCCGACCGATATACGCGCGCTTAATTCCTTGCTGGAGAAATAGATGAATCTCTCTCGGTTGCGAGCGAGAAAAAGATCGCATCCGTCGCGCTCGAGCGATTTTTCGAGCTGAAGTTCAAATATCGCGGCACACGCGCATGAAATTCCTGTGCGCTTTATTCGACTACAAAAAAAAAAAAGAAAAGAGAGAGAGAATGTGCAGGTGTGTGAGAGGGAGAAAAAATATAGCTTGGCTGATTAATTAAATCTGGGCCTGGAATGAAATTGTCGAACGCATACAATTTTTCGAGCTTTATTGATCTAACTGTACGTTCGCGGGCTGCCTTCGAAATTTTGCATACCCACACAACAAGCGAGAGCTCGAGAGAAAGCTGAAAAAAAAAACAAAAAAAAAAAACAAAAATCAAAAAATATAACACCACTTGCGCGCATTAAGTTATTTGATTAATATTTGATTTCCAGCCGACGTTTGGTATGCATAGTATTTAATTAGGCAAAATGCAAATACCGAAATTCTTTGATAGTATATATGGGAGACGGCGGATCATCAGTTTTTGCTGGTGCGTGGCCAGCTTTGCAAAGCCAGGGAAATAAATAGCTGGTCCGCAAATCACAGAAATTTAAGCAGCAAATTCAACAACGGCTCTGAGACTCTTGCACGGCGGAAATCGCCAGAAGCCTACGAGTTATCGGAATGGAAAATGGGATGAGAGAGAGAGAGAGAGAGTAGTAGAATCGTTGTCTAAGAAGTCGCGGCTGGTAGAGTACGGTGCATATGACAAGTTGAGTATAGAGTACTATATAATGTCCCATTAATAGAGCGAGTATGATATCATTCGTAAAAGCGCCCAGATTCTCGACTCAATTAATTACTAATGAGCGTCGGAATGACAGAAAGGAAGAGAGGTGCGGGGGGGGAGAGTAGGTTGACTCGTTCTTTGCGTACTTTAAAGCTCTATTAGATCGTCTTAGTGGCTTTGCAGGGCATGTCTCAAAGCCCCCCGAGAGATACAGGGATAGTTTCCACGTGGTCCACTGCGGCAAGAGCGACGTCATTTCTCGCGGTCTCGCGGAACATGAAGGCTTGTGGGACACTCGCGTGCAAGACGAATCCGCAGCCACACAAGACTTTGCGAGCTGTCGAGGAGGCAACTGCAATCGGACGAGCAGACTAGTCAAGGTGGCTTGCCTATCAGCCGCACGATAAATTTCTGAAGCACACACCTTGATATACACTTTTCGAATAAATAATTCGAATACTGCTTGGAATCTTCTTCCAAGATAAAATTTAATTATTCTAGGCAAAATTGACTCGTCTAAACAAATATTTAACGGGTATTTTAATGAGAGACAGAAAGAGAGAGTTAGAGGTGTGTGTCTCGCGGCGTCAAAGCAGCAATCTCGGTGCGCTACATAGCAAACGTAACTTCCGTGATTTCTCACTCTCTCTCTCTCTCTCTTTCTCTCGTGTGTCGCAGGTCGCACTCTGCGCTTGATATTCGTAGACGAGTTCACAGCCTCTTCCCCCTCGCTTGCAACTCTCGCCAAAACAAACAAAACGCGCACACACACACGGGGAGTCACATTTCTCTCTCTCTCTCTTTCTCTCTCTCGCATTTCTTCGCGCGAGCTCGCGGGAAATCTTTTATTTCTGCTGCTGCTGCTGCTGCTGCTGCAAAAGGCGGAGGGGAAACGTCAGGGATATAAACGCGCACAAAGTGAGCCGTCGAGCCCGGCTTGCTTCTCCCGACGGAAGCGGCAGCGACGGGCCAGCAGCCGCGCGCCCCTTGTTTAGTTTGTCTAGTTTCGAGGCTATATACGCGAGAGGACGAGGATCTGCCCTCCTGCCTGCCCGTCATTTTTGTCCCCGACATTGACAAAGGCTCGCTAGCGCAACCCTTGTTTTCTTGCCCAGCCCGTATGTGTGTGTGTGTGTGTGTGAGTGTGTGTCGGCGGTAGCGGCAGTCTTTATCTCTTTCTCGCAAAAGAGTTGTGCTCGCTAAAACAGTCGACAAGTGTGAGCGTCTCGCTTTTTACTGCGTGCACGCTACTCTGTCCTCTGCGTGAAAAATAGTACTGGCTGCACACAAACTCTGCTGTTGCACCCCGAGTGATTTCTCCCTCTCGCTCAAGTATTATCGTTTTTAAGCCTCTGCCTTCTTTTGCTTCTTCTTCTTCTTTTTCCATCGCTCCATGTCCGGTCCGGAAGCGGCTATAACACTCTCGACTATCATGCAGCTGAGCTCCTCTTGCGGCTAGACTACCTTTTAAAACGAGAATCTAGTTTATTTAGAATCTAGTGTTTTATACTTTAATAACAAACATTGAGCTTTATAAAAATTTTGCGCAGTTTTAAACAATTGATCCTTTGCGTTGACTTATACGCACTCAGAGCATTTTTATTTATTTTAATACCGATGTGGTAGATACAATAATCTAACTCATACCTTTTTTTATCATTTCCACTGTGGTCTTGGTTTCACGAAAAATCTCGAAAAAACGAGGTTGACTTCTTCTAGCTTGAAAATTTTTTCCAAGCTCAATCGAGCGTTAGCTGCTCCTGGCGATTCCTCCCCCGCAACAACATTGTCCCGCAACTGGGAAAAGAAGCGAGAACGGAGGAGAAGAGAAGAAAGAGACGAAGTGCCTGGCGTCCGAAAAGCGCACAAAGACGTTCTCCGTGAAAGGAGGGAAATCGATACTCGGACGAGGCAAGCGGAATAAAGAGTAAAGGACAACTCTGCCTCGGGCGAACAGAGATATCTCCAGCCGTGCCGGGGGACGGCTCTGCAAAAGCTGCGGCGGCTAACATAAATTGTTCTCTCGAATATCTGAGTGCGATTGTTTCGCACGTTCTTCTTCTTCTTAGCAGGCCAGAAGAGAAAAAGAGAGAGAGAGAGAGATAGGAGGCAGACTCGATTTGCCTCGCGACCGAATCGAATTCTTCGAGTGTTCCAATGGATTCTGCACGTCAACCGCGGACGAATTGCCATGACCACCTTCAAGATTGCCGATTTCCCGAGAATCTTTTTAAGCGAGCTAGGGTGTAGGCGCACGTTACAAAAAAAAAAACCTTGCACATTATCCTAAAAATTGATGTATCAATTTTTATTAAAATTCTTTTTGGAGATGAAAAACGAAAAATAAGGATGTAATTTTAAAATTCATGTACAAATTCAAATTGAAGGTGAATACAAATTTATTTTTCAATATTGACTGTATGGACAAAGAAAGGCTTACTGTATATTGATGTAAATACAGATGAGTGGAAAAAATTGTAAAATAAATCAAAATAAATATTAAATATTTGTGCATGATAAATTCTACATCATCAGCCGTCATATATATATAAAAAACAAATACTTTGATTTATCGAAGTATTATCTGGCTCTTTATAAATAAATAATTTGTATCATTGATAAAAACAATTTTAATTTATTATTTGAAAAAGAAAAAATTATAAATGATACAGGGTGCAAGTATTTTGAAAACCTGCAACATTAATTATCAGATTGAATATAAGTATATAGATATATCCAGAGCATAGTTCGACTGAAATTCAAAGAATGTTATTACAGGCTTGAAGTGGAGCGGCGGCGGCGGTGGGCTGTATGAAGTCGAGTATGGAGAGACCAGAAGAAAGTTTTAAAGACTCAAAAATTTATTGCATTTTTTCAAACAAAAGAGTTTTGATATCCCAGATGTTTTTTTGCGGGAATAAAAAATTTTTTAGGAATTCAAATTGCAGTACGTACGTTGAAAATTCCGAATAAATTGTTGCGTCATCGTCTGTTTCTAAACTATTCGTTCGCAGGGTATATTTTGGAATTTCCGATACATAAAGAGAAAGGCAAAACTTAGGTTTTGCGCCGAGTTAAAAATGGAATAACAAAGCAGCTGATAACGGTGGTATAGTGATGGTAGTGGTCATAGGTGTAAGGTAAGATTTGAGATATATATATAAAAAATTAACGGAAGAAAAAATGGCCATTCAAACGATAAACCGAGGATACAACTCTGTAATCTCTTTTTTATAAATATACTTGGAAAGGTATATACAAATGATTATCTGTCGAGCACGTCAAAAGCAAATAAATCAAAAAACAACCTCGGTCAAATTTCCAAAAAGAAACAAACAAACAAAGCCGCGGACTTTCAAAAATCAGCGGCTTCTATCTTCTAAAGAAGAAAGCGTAATAAGCCAGCGTAGGGGAAGGCCTGCTTCTATCATGACCAGTGATCAGAGTAGCCAGCACGCCATCTAAGGGATTATACATTTCCGGATATAAAGCCCTGAAGCATCCGCATCCCACAGTTGTTTGACGTATTCACACCAGCATCGAGAAAAGTCGACTTGTGCGGAGAGAGCCTTGCCGCAAGGCAGCGATGTGCCCTTGCCCAACTCTTTCTCCGAGCTCTATAGGAGTAGTAGTCTCGGTCACACTATTTTACATACTTTGCTCGACGTAATTTTATTCCGGGTAGCTCTGGTCTCGGAAAAATCGGAAGACGTCGGCAAGCTTGTCGGGCTGCTGAGTTTTGCTTATACACGCGGGGGTGGGCAGAGGGGAACCCTTGCAGCGCTCGAGTTATGGAGATTGCTCGGCGGAAAAACGCGATTCCGAATGGATCCAGAGGAATAGTGGGTAGAGTGTAGTGGAAGAAAAGGAGGGATGAGGTGGATGAGCGGCGTGCCAAGTGCGACGCGAACATCCTTGCGCGCAGGTGATTTTTAAGCAGGGGAAAGCTGACGACGGAATCGACAATACGCGAAATTAAACTCGTAGTATTAAGTAACTGGTGGGCGCAGCGAAACTCCATGGGCAGGAGTGAGTGCATAAAGCTCTCAGGCTCACTTTGACTGATCCTCGGGCAGTGATCTCCTCTTACATGCCGCCGTCCCAGCTATTTTACCGGCTGGATTCAATTTTTTTCACCGTAAATCCTTAAATGCCTCGAAATTGCTGGCTGAAAGTTAAAAAAAAGCCAGCCTTGCGAGCTTGCAAAAGGAAACGAACGAACGAACGAACTGCGGTGGCGGTGGTGAGGAAGATGGAGGTGGAGGAAAAGGAGCAAAAGAAAGAGAAAAAGAGTTCTCGAGAAGGGGTCGAGAAAAGAGGATGGAACGGGGGGGGGGAGAGGAGTGGAGGGAAGAAAGGAGGGTGGTCGTCTTAGCGGCGTGGGCGATGGCCCGAGCAAAGGCGGGGGAGGGGAAGCAAGGGGGTGTCCCGGGAACGACACGGACAGAGTGCGGCAATTTCGTGCAATACCCTCGGCATACCGAGCGTTCCAGGAATGTGGCTTAGCATTTTCAGCTGCTCGCTCCTCTTTCAGAACCTCGGCGCGCAGCCAGCCTCATGTGCGCTCTTTCTCTCTCTCTCTCTCTCTTTCATTCTCCTTGCTACCATTCCCTTCCTTTCGCTCTCCAAGTCCCCTCTCAAACGTACACCCTTGCTTCGGGAGTTCCTTATATCTGCCGCTCGGACCCTCTAGCTTCTGGCTTTGGTCTCCCCCCCCTCTCTCCGCCCTTGGAAGTCCTCCCCCCGTTCCGCCCCTAACCCTTCGAACCTCCTATTTCCGAGTTTATACATTTTGCGTGCGCGCGTGCAGACCGGCTGTCCGTCTTTGTCACCGGCCGGGAGATCCAATCTTACGTTCGCATTAATTCGCCGGACCAGCAGCAGCAGCAGTGTATATAGCAGCCACCGAGGGAGGACGGCTGCTCTGCTGTAAGCAGGAAATTAAAAGAGCTCGAGCTCACCGAGCCGGGAATGAGTGTGTAGCGTTGCTTGGGCTGCGGTGTGTCCTCCGGCACGCGCCAGCACGTGGAATCGCAAATGCGTTTTAATTGAAAATTTCAACGTCTTTTTTCTTTTTTTTTTTTTTTTTTTTTTTTTTTTTTTTTTTTTTTTTTTTTTACATGTCACCGGGACTTTTGAAACTTTTGGAATATATAAAACTGAGACGGGACGATGATGTCAGGAGTATGAGAGATGATGAACGGTAGCTTTGCACTGAATCGCATATCGCATCATATACGGCGAGAGAAAGCGAGATAGAAATAGCCGCTACATACAGGCTGACTGCTGCTGCTGCTACTTCGTCAAATATTAACCTTTGAATTAAGAAATTACGGGAGGAGCAGCTTGCATATTTTACTATTTTGTTGGAAAAACGAAAAAATTTAATTCAACCAAACATCGAAATTTTGAAAGAGCAAGGAAAATTGCGAAATTCAAGGAAAAGCAGGACAAAAAATAAAAGCAATATTTTACGGTCGATTCTTTGAGCTGCGTTCGTCTGTCGAGAGTTCGCGCCTACCTATGGCTCTTCAATCCTCTAATAACTTTCCAATGTCCTCTTTTATTCAAAACGGCTTATCTTGAACGAAAAAAAAAAAAAAAAAAAAAAAAAAAAAAAAAGGGAAAGAAGAACGAGTAAAAAGTAGAAAAAAACTAAGAGTAAAAAGAAGATGAGGAGAGGGGGAGGGGGGGGGGGGCTGAGCAGTCGAAGAGACAAAAAGGAAAATTAATTAAAATGCCGCTCTGGTGCAGTGCCTGCAAGCTCTTCCGATCCGGGAAAACGTCCTCTCTCTCTCTCTCTTTCTCTCTTCCTCTCGCTATATATACGCTCGCGACGCCCTATGAATTTTCAAAATGCTCAAAATAGCGCGGCAAGCCCCCACGCTGAGATTTGCACGGCTCTTCCCTTACACTCAGGAAGGGAGGGGGGGGGGGGGACTTCCAGCACCCGATAAAGGAGGACAAAGCTTAAGCGCACTCGGCTACGAAACGCGATAGGGATGCAAGAGTCGCGTGTATTATGAGAGAGAGAGAGAGAGAGAGAGAAAAAGAGAGCTCGCGTAGCAGCAAAAAAATCGAGGGTAGAGCTGAAATCGTGCTGTTTGACACGAGAAGGTAAGAGAAAAAAATGAGTAAGTCGAGAGGAGCGTCTGCACAGGATACCGCGAGAGCGCACTTCAAGTCGTGGGCACGGAGGAAGGGGAGAGAGAGAGAGAGAGAGAGAGAGAGAGAGAGAGAGAGAGAGAGACTACATCGGTGAGACTACATCTGACTTTCCACGGGCCTCGGGATCGAGGGAAAAAATATGGGATGAGCTACGGAAGGAAATGAAGATGAGCCACGGGAGGGGGGGGGGGAGAAAGCACGAGATTAAGGCAGAGATGCTTCTTTTTCGAGTTGGCGACAATGACGAGCTGGCGAAAATTAAAAAAGGCTTTCCGACTGTCCGAGTGGAAGAGTGGGGAGGCTGGTGGCTTGGGACTGGCACGAGGCTTTTGTCGAAGCATCTGGGCCGAAAAATTAAACGCTTGCTAATGTATAAGCCCTAAAGAAGAGGGTAAAAAGCAGCAGGGTAAGCCTTGGATTTATGGAACTCGTAAAGCTTGCCGCGGCGGCGGCCAAGCGGAACGCGCAGGGCTTTTCAATCAAATATTTGTATCGGCGATAACGATAATCCAGGGATGAGGGAGGTATAGGGAGGAAGTAGAGTACTCAACTGCTTCTCGAGGGCTCTCTTTCTCCTGCTCCTACTACTTTTTCTCCCCTTTCTCATCCACCTGCTCCTCCTTCCCTTTGCCGACTTGGGCGCTCGCTCGTCTTTTTATCGGCAAGCTTTTTTTCTTCCCTTTTCGGGACCGTAAACAGCGGAGTAGAGTTAATGGCGCGGGCGCGGCCAAGGCTCGTAAAAAATCCTATTGCCGCAAGATTGCGAAGATGTGTATTCCGCGCCGAGCATAAAGCTTACAGGGACTCTCCGAGGCCGAGGGCTGCCGAGGAGGAGGAGGAGGAGGAGGAAGGGCAGCTGCCAGCCGCTTTTTAAACGCTACCCCAGATAAAGGTTGCAACCTCCTCCCATCCCCCTTGCCTTCTCTCCCGGCCTGGGCTGCTTTATGTCGCGCGAATTATCTTATTACGAGATCAACTACTCCTTCTCCTCCTCCTCCTTCGCCGGATTTTTTCGGATGCCTTAGTTCATTTGAGCATCCTCTCTCTCTCTATATATAATATAGGAAACTCTTTAATTGACAGCAAAGCTGCAGGTTGTCTGAAAATTGCAATGATATAGGTATATAATTGGTGTTCTAGAAAATAGACTTTCGTCAAGGAAATATTTCGCCAAAGATTAAATTTGCTTTGAAATGCGAAAGAGTGATTTCAAGAGACACGTTTAACTTTCAGGGATGCTGCTGATGCTCGTCGACGCATGTAGTGACACATCAGAAACGACAGACGTGCCGTGGCGGCAGTAAATATCCCAGAGGGAGCACAAATCTATCCTCTCTGCGCCAAATGATTTTTACAGCTAAGCTGCGGCGCGATGATCCCGCGAACCCCCTCTTATTGCGAAGCAACGCACCCTTATAAATCTCCGAAGCTCGTGGTTAATAATGTTCAGGCTTGGCGGTGAGTCGAGGTTATTTGTCCCTTGGGAGTTTGTCCCCACTGCCGGTCTCATTACTCGGCGACTCTCACGCAGCGCTGCTGCTGCCGCTGAGTCTTATCGGATTTCACTTCGCGGCTCCCTCGAGCCACCCTCCCACATTCTTTTTCTTCCCCTTCCATACTCTCTCTCTCTCTCTCTGTCACTCTCTTTCTCTCGTTTCTTTTCTCGTTTCTCTCCAGCTTCTCGGCTACTTTTGCAAGATTGTTACGTTGGTGAGTTTATGTAACACTTTTATAAAGTACACGCCACGGGGAGCGACTGCGAGCACTCGGGTCTTTATTGTCACGAGCTATTCCATTCTCGCTGAAATCAAAGCGATATGCTACGGGTGAAAAATATCCGGTGAGAGAGAGAGAGAGAGAGAGAGAGAGAGAGAAAGTAAGAGAGAGAAAGTAAGAGAGAGAAAGAGGAGTGTGCGGTAACTCGTCACGAGTTACAAGTTCGAGAAAAATATCAATTTTATCGAGCGTACGTGCTACGGTCGCTGCTCGTGAAAGCCGCGCTTTTTCATCAGAAAAATAGTTTTTTTATTGCGACCCGAGAAAAAGAGAGAGAGAGAGAGCTTAGAAAGGGACACAAAAATTTCATATTTTCGCATTAGCATTCATCAGTACATTTACGCGAATAAGTGCGGACATATTTTATTAATACTCGCGTGGAGCACACTACACCACGCTCTCTCTCTCTAATCTTTTATTTTCTTCTTTTTTTTTCTATTTCTTTCTCGTTCTTTTTCCTTTTTTTTTCCTTTTTCACTGACCCTACTTGTAATTACTCGTATTTATGAGGTGCAACGCACTGAAAGAAATCATTCCTTTTATATTATGCTACGTCGTTTCTCCGCAACGTTTCTAATTACGAGCGTCTGACCAATTTCGTATATTACTACTTACCTCTATAAATACCGCCTCAAAAACATGCCAACCATCATACCTAATCGTTTCAATAAACTTGAAAGATAGAATAAAAATAAATAAAACTATATTAAGCAAAAAAAAAAATAAGCTAGGTTCATCGATCTTTTTTTCTGTATTTTTTATTGACTTTTATTATTATTATTATTTACAATAAAAAAAATCTTGTCAAGCTGCAAGTCTGCGGTAGGGGCTCTTATGGAGAAACGCGAAGCTAAAAAAGTATCAGCCACCTAGGATGCACTCCATAGTGTATGGTATATATATATAAGCCTCATAAAAAGTGAACGCGCGAGGCACCGTAAAAAAGAGGCCGTGAAAATTCGGAGTAAAAGCTTGCTTGGAAAATAGCTAAGAGACCAGCTGCTTTAGGAAGTGCCGGCTCAACTTCCCGAGGAAGCACCGATCGGCTGCTGGCGGCGACGGCACGCTCATCCGAATAAAGCTGTGGCCGTGCAGGCTCGCCGGCGGGCAAGGGAGCTCTACGTTTGGGTGCTGCCAACCCCCCCCCCCATCCCACTCTAGTCCGCCGGATTATCGGCCGATAAGTGCAGCCACGCGGCTGCCGGGCTACTCGCGAGCGCGTCCGCCGCAGTCGGTATTCCTTCCCGAGGGGGAGAATCTATACCTCCACCTACCTATACGGAGATGATAGAGAGGGAGGGAGAGTCTCAGCAAGCACCGACAGCAGTGGCGAAGTTGACTGGCGTAGAAGGAGAAGAGGAGGAGGAGAGAAGAAGGGCAACAATGCCGGAATGATTGGCTCGTCGTCTGCGATCTATCTCTCTCTCCCACCCCCCCCCCTCTCTCTCTCTCTCTCTCTCTCTCTCTCTCTCTCTCACGTGCTCCGGGAGCTAGGCTTTGTGAGCGCGGTGCTGCCGAACTCGCGGGTATTCAGCCGCGCAGCCTTCCTCTGCTTACAATGCAGCCTCGCCCTTGCCCGTCGCTATCGCGGCTCTGCAAGCCGGAAGCACGCGCGAGCTGTGCAGGCTGAAAGCGAAATGCCCCCCGTAACCGTCTTAACCCCTCTCTCTATCTCTTTCTTTGCCACTTCTCCTTCTCCATCTTTTCTCCTCGTGCTTTCTCTCATTCTCTCTCTATCTAACTTTCTTTCTCTCTGTCGGACCTTGGCTTTTTCTCCGAGTTGGAGCGCCGAGACCGGCCCCTACAAGGGACGAGCTGATTGAGCTTAATTCGCCGGGATTACTAGGAGAAGCGTGGCGCGATAATGCGCTTAAGATATGCTCGGGGTGCTTAAGGCTACTACTACTACTACTACTACTATAACTACTACGCCTCACTATGACGTGCCAGCGCTGCTCTGGTTCTCATGCGATATGTCTCTGTATTCCATAGATTCTCTTTCTTTGATTCACTTTCGCCGACGAGGTTTTAATAAGGAGCTTACTGATTGAGCCGGATTGATTGGCCCGTAGAATGGAATGTAATGAGGGTTTGTCTGGATGCGGCGTAGGTGGTGGTGGTGGTGGATGGTAGTAGCAGCCTCTCTCGGAAAACAATGTTCCCCTCAAATACTTTATATATATATATATATATATATATATACACACATATAGGTACCACGCAACAACGACTCTCGTCGTCCTATATTTAATGGCTACTTCTCTTTTCCTCGTAAATTACGCGCCGACCTTGTTGAATACCTCGGTGAGCTTTGTTTTATTGTGATGGACTAGTGGGAGCGATAAAGAAAGAACAACGAGAAAAGAAGAGAGGAGAAGAACAAAATTACGAGCATAGTTTATTCATTTTGCTGCTGCCGCTAGCTGCGATATGTACATAACTACATTTATATATATATATATATATATATATATACACACACACCTATACGTTTTTTTTTATTTTATCACGCGTCTCGCGCAGGTAAATATTTCATAAGTTCAATAAAGCCCCAGCAAACCCTACACGGGGAAAGAGGGCTTGCTTTGCTTTATTTATGTTGTTACGCTGTAATTAAACGGCCGGCGTGACAAGCTAGATTTAATTAAAGCTGTTGAATTAATGTAGATTATGCTCGCGAGAAGTGGCCGCCAATGCAGGAGTAGCTGTTTGTGTATGTGCGCTTATACTTCAATGTATATATAGATTAGTAGCTATATATTTATACACACTTATGTATGAATGTTGAATATCATATATATTCACCGGAAAAATATGGCACACGGATGAGTAAACAAACGGAAGGTCGGAATACTTAATAATTTGGAAAAATCTGGAAACTTTGTTATCCTGCACTAAAAGTAGAAACCACGCAGAGTCTACCAGCTCTGGTGCCATGCACGGTGAGTTGGTACAATTTGCTGGGCCTTTGTTGGGACGAGTTATTCCTGTTCCGCGAGCAGTAGTCGAGTACTTGGAGCCGCTGAAAGGGATGCGACGGTGGCGGCAGCGGCGTCCCTTTGCGGAATATCATATCGATAATTGCTCGCACAAGGCACCTTCACTCAAGTTATTTTGCGACGCAATCGATCGCGAGATCAGAGAAGTTATCAAAGGTCCAAAGTGTAAGAGGAGCTAGAAGACTCAGATTTCCGTGGTGGAAGCCACAGCTGGATTCTCGGATGTGTAGCTCGGACGACAGAAATAATCAATACAAGGAATCGATTTTATTGTACATACATTTTAAAGTTGATAAATGGGGATGGCACACACGCATTTAGACCTTCAAGTTTGTTTACTTTTTCTCCCAGCTCCTCACACCCTTCACCTATTACAGAGTTATAAAATGTTTGCATGGACATAAATTAATCTTTCTAGCTCCGTGATTTTCATCGTTCTTCATACGGATACGCATTTAGGATTTCTGCCCATGTCCCGGTAAAAAGAAAAAAAAAATAATAATAACAATAAACTCGTGAGAGCCAAATCACGCGTTTGGTAAATTTACATAATCAGTCGTTCTGGGAGCAGGAGACGCGGAAAAGAAATTCCCTGGGATTAAAAGCGATTAGCGGTTAATCCAGGCTCGAGAGAGGTAGCGGGATAAACGATTATCGCCACCGGCAAGGCAAAATTAAAGCACACACACACACACATATTTATATTTTATGCATATTACATAGTATTATATTATATATGCTCAGGGAGGGAGCAAGAAGAGTAGAAAAGACAGAGTAGCGCCGCAGTCACGTTACCCCATCTACTCATCCGTTCCACAATTCCTACCCCCCCCCCCTCTCCTCCTTCCCCGCCCCTTTATTCCACTCGTGGTCTTGTGTTTTACGGCGAGCCAACGTTACAATAGTTCGTCGAGTAAGTAATCTAACGCTGTCGTGGTCGAAGGAAAATATTTCCAGAGCTACTGACTCGGTCTAAAGTCCAACATTCAAAACGCGTTTGAACTTCGCGAACGAGCCTCGTCGAGTTGAGCCTTTGAATTTTAGGTTTATTTGTTTTACTCGCGATTCTGCCCTAGGCCATCTTTTTTTTTCATTCATTCATTCATTTTGAAATCAAAGCGGATAATATGTGATTCTAATATAGTATGGTGGATCCGGGCCAAGGTTGCATTTTTAAGATTTTTTGTTTATCTGTATACTTTGTAATTATATTTTTTACACGGTAAGAAGGAATGAAGGACAAATTGCTATTTATATAAATTAGCAACTAACTGTGACTATATAATTGACAATGAAAATATTAAATAATCAATCTTTGATTAGTTTTTATTTTATACTTACTCTTACTAAATAAAATTTGAAAATTTATCTAAACATATTTTCGAGGGTGCTTCTTTAAAAGATTATGTTAATCGGTCTGAAATCAAAAATAAAACATTTTTTAAGCTAAAAAATAAATTTTACTTCGGCCATGATTGTATGGTAACAAAAAACTTTTAAGACAAAGAAAATTTTATTAATTCAAAATTCAGGCGTCGTGTACGTTACAAAAACTGATTAGAGATCTATAAAAAAAAGCGACACAAAAAATCGGTAAAAAAAATCAAATGGAAAAATATTTTCTTTTATATTTTACAGTAATGAAATTAAATTTTTTTCAATTTTAACCATCGCCATTGAGCGCCCTCAAAAACATAGAGTAAAGTGGTTTTGAAATATTTTCGAAAAACTCGAATTCATTACATAGCAGAAATTCCAATTTGAACGCCGAAATCCCGTTTTGTAAACGTTAAAGGATGAAAAAAGCACTCTCTATAATTCTTAATTATATTTTTGTGTCCATATTATTTTGATTAAAAAAAAAAAAAATACAAGTTGTATTCTCATCAGCCTTGAGAACTTCTGCTAGCATTTGTAAATCCCTTTTCTCAATTTTTATTCAAAGTATAGGCTGCACACGTGGCCGAAGCATAAAACTAGATCCAAAAAAGAAGAGGAGAGCGTATAAGTAGGTATATAGTTAAAGGCAGACAAGGAAGGCAAAATCCGTTGGTACGCGCGACATCGGCTGAGCTACTAATAAAATGATTCGCCTTAATGGAGCGATTCAGAAGCTCGGCGCGCTAAACAAGCGGCAGTGAGAGAGAGAGAGAGAGAAAGCTGCTCCTTGAGCGAGGAGGGGGGATCGAGCAAATCCCGGATCGATCGACCCCCGAAATGGAATTACTTTGCGCAAGCACTGATGAACTCGCACCCCCTCCAACTACTACTACTACATACCATACCTCTGCGTGATCCCTCTCCGCTACTATATCTGTCGCTCGTCGTCTGATGCTGCATGCCTGCCCTCAGCTCACCTCCTCCTCCTCTTCCTTTCCCCCCAACTCCCACGGGATTAATCGCTCTTAATTCGAGTCGGGGGAAGAGTGAGAGGAAGAGAGAGGGAGAGAGAGAGAGAGAGAAGCGCGCGCGCTTGCATTTTAACTGACGCACTTAGCCGGCCGCTCTTTGTGTGCCGGCGCTCCGCTCGAACGGCTTACGCTTTGCTGAATTACGGATAGGAGAGAGGGAGAGAGCCGATTGGATTTTTCTTTGATGTGAAAACAGTTATTACAGGCCATTTGCTTGTCTGCCTCCTCGGCTTTATCTGTTAGCTGCTGCTGTCTTTTTTTCCTCCCTCTCTTTTTATCTATATCTATCTGTTTATCTCCCTCTTCTTTTTCTACATCCCTTTGCTCATCGTTTTTTCATCTGAGATGGACTATCTAGAGCTCATTCTTTTGTAAATTATAACCGTTTTATCGAATCGACTAATTTGATGCCTTGACTTTATCTAATTGGGTAGTGCAGGGAAAGCTGCGCGTCAAACGAATCGGGTGTGTGGATTGGGCTAGTGCATCGCTGGACATTCGTCAAAGGACGTTTAACAAAGGCGCATATCGTGATTTTAGGGAGAAGGGGGGGTTGGCGTGCGTGACGGGATGGCGGCCGGTGCTGCTCCTTGCAAACAATCCCTCACTTTCGAAAATCAATTCAAACGCGAGCAAATGAACTATCGACACTCCCCCCCCCCCACCCCCCCACCCAATCAAGGCTCCAACAATTAAGCGAATCTACTTCACAATGGGCTCAGCTTCTTTCTTCGACTACTACATTATTTTTTTCCCCCTATGGCTACTCGAGGATTAGCGAGCATCCGGCAGCTAGTTGGGGCTTGTCCGAGAATGTCGGCTTTTGCGGGAGTTCCCCTTTTTTTCTCTTTCCGTCGAAGCTCACGGGCATACATATATACCTCTGCGACGCAGCTCCCCGAGCAGAACGTCTTAATCTCCCAATTAAAGTTTCACGCACGGAGCTTGAGACGCGAATCAACCTACTCCGCTGCCTGGAAAACTTTTATCCGCTCGTCGCGGTGCTCGCACATTTGTTGCGACCGCGGAGATTCGATGCTCCCCCCGCAGTGCCAACCGGGCCATAGGGATTATTTGCAGTCCAGTGCACCTGCCCTCGAGATTCCTTCTGGGAACTCGATACGTCGAATAAAATCATGAGCGGCTTTTAGGAATTTATATGACATTTGCATCTCTTGAAAATCCTTCAGCCCTAAAAGACGAGCTTCGTGTGATTAATTAAGATTATTTTCTTGCAAGCGACTAGATTATTTAGGTCAAGAGTGTAGGGAAGGTAATTAAGATAAAGTGGTACAGTTAAGCTTTGTCTTCGTAAAGTGAAATTTCGGGAAAATAAAAATCGTAAATATATCGTCGCCTTCGGGCAACAAGGTGCCAATTCAGAGCCCACGGCAAGAAAGTGCCTTTTCAGATTCCGCGGCAAGAACGTGCCTGTTCAGATTTTA
>JAPYZE010008927.1:0-10276 GCA_030522805.1 Leptomastidea abnormis
AACAAGAGTGGAGTATTGTATATATCAATATATATGTATTATAAACAACGTCTTATCCATTCGGAAGCTTTCGCATATATATATATATATATATCTATATATATATATATATATATATATATATATATAGAGGAAATAGTGTGGAAAAGTAAGAAATTTGATGGCCTAATTTTATAATTTAAGGGATTAGAAGGTTCTTACTGCTCAACAAAACTCCGAGCAGAGAAACGCCGCAACACAAGGCCAACAAGCCTTGCTTGCCCAAACCAACCAGGGGCAGAATTTAAACTGGAATGCGGCTCGTCGCTTCGCACAGCCGGCGAGCCAGGGACAAACCACAAATACCTTCCAGAATCAACGTCAAGTGCAGAACAACAACTACCAATCACGCCAACTTTATCGCCAGCAGAGTCAACAGCAAAACAATCAAATACTAGTAATAGAAGAGAACTCAGAAGAACAACTCTTGCAGCCTGCAGATGATATGATGGATTCGACGACATTCCAACAGTTATCAGACTAAATGTGCTTGAAACTAATAAATGGATGACCTTCATGGTTGATAATCCATTATTATATCGCTGCTCCAGCAGCGGTAAACATCATCAAAATAAATGCTCTCAACGGTAAAAACATGGTTTACATTAATAAAAAATTGAACTTAAAGGGATTTCGAGTAAAATAACAACTACGGTCGGTATGATACCACTTACCATCAAAGGAAAGACTAACGACTTTCATGTGGTACCAAAAGATTTGAACCCCATAGATCAAGACGGTCTACTAGGAAGATCATACCTAAAAAGTGAAGAAGCTATAATATCGTATTACTCAAAGGCAATGGTAATAAATAGTGCTGTTATGAACCCCATCCCCTCTTTACAAAACAATGAAATCAAAAATAGCTGCAACCCAACTCCCACCTTAGATAAATCAACCTTAATAAAAATAAAGAAAACGAAATCACTGATAACAACTCCAAATACTCATATGATGCAGCTAAACATCCTCGTAACAATATTTTTAAAATTACTATCCTTAAAAGAGCCGACCGAGTAAAAATCACACTCAAAGCTCGCACTCGTCAGGTTGTACAAATTAACCTAATTAAGTCAGATCTCAGGGAAGGATACATACCGAGGATAGATGTAGGAGATGAAGAGGTATTTCTAGGTGAAGGTGTTGTAATAAATGATAACGATACCTGTAAAATGATGGCAATTAAAACCAGAGAAAAGGATATTACTATAGAAATAAAGCTGATAGACTTAATCCCTTACGATGCTGACCCAAACTTCTGCAATACAACAAGCAGCGAATCTAAAAGTGAACCCATCATAGAAGAAAATGAAAGGCTAAAAACATTAATGAAATTATTAAAATTAAATCATCTAGGAGACAAAGAGAAAAGAAGCATCATTAAGACAGTAGCTGATTATACTGATGTATTTCTGCTTCCCAAGGACCCACTACCAGCAACAACAAAAATCGAACACGAAATCATACTGGAAGACGAACGCCCCTTAAATACCAAGCAATATAGGCACCGCCCCCCGTACATAAAAAGTTAATAGAAACCGAAGTACAAAAGAAATTGCGAAACAATGTAATAGAAGAATCTGCCTCCCCAAACAACTCTCCTATCTGGATCGTACCGAAGAAGCCTGATAGTAAGGGAAATCCAAGATGGAGAATGGTGGATTTCAGAGACTTGAATAAAAGAACAATTGGAGAAGCCTATCCGCTACGCAACATCGCTGACATCCTAGATCAGCTCGGAAAAGCAAAGTACTTTTCTGTGTTTGACCTTGCCAGCGGATTCCACCAGATACCTCTAGCGATTAAGGACAGATGGAAAACTGCCTTCTCTACCCCCAACGATGATTATCAGTATAAGAGAATGCCTGAAGGTTTGAGGTCTGCAGAAGCAACGTTTTAACGATTAATGGATCGAATATTGAAAGGCTTACTTTTTATAGAAATGCTTGTATACCTAGACGATATTATAGTATACGCAAAAACTCTGCAAGAGCACGAAGAAAGAATAAAACATCTCTTTAAAAGGCTAAGAGACGCTAAATTAGTCTTACAACCTGATAAGGTAGAGTTTTTAAGAAAAGAAGTCGCCTTCCTAGGCCACAATATCAGTGAAAAGGGAGTTGAACCGTATACTGAAAAGATCAAGGCAGTTCGAGAATTTCCGACCACATGTAATCTAAAAAGGGTCAGAGAATTCCTAGGACTTGCAGGGTACTATAAACGGTTTATCCAAGACTTCGCTGAGATAAGTAAGCGCCTCAACGATCTCAAAAAGAAGAATCAAAACTTCATATGGGGAGAAGAGCAGGAAAAAAGTTTTCAGAAATCGAAAGAAATGTTGATAACTGCTCCAATCTTGCAATCTCCTGACTTTGATGAAACTTTTATACTAACAACTGACGCCTTAGACTTTGCTATCGGCGCAGTTTTAAGCCAGAAAAAAGATGGAGTAGAATACCCAGTAGCTTACCTGTCTAGAGTACTACTCAAGGCTAAAAGAAATTATACGACAACTAAGAAAGAGTGCCTTGCAGCGCTCTACGCAATGAGCCAGTTTAGGCCGTACTTGTTATGTAGGCCATTCATCCTTCAAGCGGACCTTGAGCCGTTGAATTGAATGCATAGCTGCAAGGACCCAGGAGAAAGACTCATGAGGTGGATGTTTAAATTCACTGGATACGAGTATACATTTAAATATAAGCCAGAAAAACTGAACCAGAATGCGGATGCGTTACCACGCAATCCGATAGACCTGAAACCTCCAGAAGAAGAAATAAATCATAATCTCAGCACAGTGAAGATCATGATTATCGATGCCAAGAAAGCAAGTGATGAAAAAACAGCAGCTCAGACACAGGCAACCCCTATGGATGAACAGCAGCCAAGTACATCCAAGCAAAAGGGCAGATCCCTAGGATCAAAAACAAACAAGGAACGACCTATGTTGGACCACAGTGTAGTAGCGCAGCGAACGCGCTCCAAATCAGTGTTGGAGCCAAAGAAAGCACCAAAGAAAGAAGTAAAGAGAAGTAACAGCGGTGTGACCAACAAACCAGCTTTGAAAAGACCACCGATGTTCCTAAAGAAACCCACGCCGTCCAAGTTACAGAAAAACAAAGAAAAAGAGCAAAATAAGGACCCCGAGAAGCCTGAAAACGTCACCAAAGGGCTAGATACCGAATCGAGCGGAACCTAAATCAGTAGTTTAAGCATTACCCAATCAACAGTCAACTCCAATCCTAACGATAGTAGCGAAAAAAGACCACCACTACCGAATCCTAACAGAAGTGGACTTCCTAATTAGACGACTGAGGAGGAGATCTCTGATCAAAGTAAAGAATCAACCGAAGATGACCAATCAGACACCGAAAATCAAGTCATCTCAGTAACCGAACAATCCAGTTCAGAAGCTCATATATCAGAAAACTTAACCTCGGAAGAAGAGACCTCAGAGAATGAAGCGAACTCTACTATCATAGAAAACGCGTCGGAGCGTGAAACAACCGAAATCCATTAACAAACCGAAGAAGAACAAGAAGAGAGATCCACAACCTTAGACCCATGCAATATATCGAAGGAGCAACTACAGAATTTCTTCGAAAGATTCAACTTTAGTTGGAGAGAAAAATCAGCGAGTTCGCCTCAGTTAAGGTTGTACTGCCGTCGTAGAAAAGTAATGAGAAGTTAATAAAAAAATTTTTATACAAACTTTAAGTAATTATTTACAACTTAGCAAAATTCAAAATCGATTTGTTCGTTGAGAGCCGAGAAATAAATTCGCAAAGTTTGGTCCTTATACATTGCTTCTTATGGGTAAACGTAATAGAACTTCAATTTACAGTCAATTTATAGTACTTTTAGTAATGCGATATTAATGAAAATTGAATATGTTATTCTTTACACCGCACAACAGTCTTGTGCAAAATTTTGGAAGGTTTTGTTCGCTAGATTTTGAGATATTGCAATTAAAAGGTGAAAATTAACAGTAAAACGCCCGTCTGCACAAATAAACACGAAAAACTCGACAACATCGTATAACCTAATCCTTACTCTTCCGCATGTGCGCCAGCAGCAGCTGATGTACCACTGCCAACTGCGGCAATACGAGATTCCGCTACAGCGTTGCCACGTATCGTGAGCTAATCGTACCGCTTTTTATCGACATTGTTTTTAATTAGAAAGATTTTTCAACTTCAATTCAGTTTGATTAAAGCAAAAATAACAAAGTTCTTTAGTTTCATATTCTACTTTTAGTAGTTGGCAATGAATTTACGTTCCTATGCTTTAGTATAGGTATCCCCTCTCTCCCCTTACCACCGCAAGAACGACGGCAGTACAACCTTAAACAAAACTAATGAGGATCTTGAATTAGAGCTCACACATGCGTCGGATGAAAATCAAATAGAAAAGCAGACACGAAAATTGCTGTCAGACCTAGACCCATTTAACGCCGAAGATGGAACAGACTATGAAATGGAACGCAGAGTCAACGAAATCGTTAAGAAAGCCCAAAGCAAAATGGAAAAAACTCTAAGCGAAAAGTCAGAAACTTCAAGAACATCCGAAGAAGAGTCAGAAGTTGACGTGGAAACCGTAATTGAAGATGAAAGCATAGTAAAAATTAACAGGCGAACAATCTCCATGACACCCACGATTCGGAGTGAAGCCCTGATAGCTAAAAGCACCTTCATCAAAACCCCTAAAAACCCAACAAAAAGAGTAAAGTTTAAAGACCTAGCGCCTGAAGAGCAGGAAGAAATTTAATTAGATTTCACAGCTCCACCCTTCGATGATTTGCCCATATTCTACAACATACCCCCAATTTTAACCCATTTAACTTTCAATCTTCTAAGTCACAGTCTTTAGTAGAAAAAGAAGCAATGGATAACTCAGAAATAACTCAATTAGAAAGCACCAAACCTAACGGCAAAATACAAGCCTCAAGGCAGTGTTTAACTTATCAACGCGACAACATCGTACATTTCATAACGCAAGAATGCAACAATGAAGGAACGATGATCAGAATGCTGGAGGGCATACATGCAATTGATCTGAGACATATGAAATCGAAAAAGCCTCAGATAGGTCAAGTGCTTGTAACCCCTTACAAAAATCATAATATCTTCTCATTGATAATAAAGCAAAATCAAGGAGAATATACATACTTGACTGTAATAAAAAATATTCTAAGAAACCTAAAAACATTGCTACTGAGAAAGAACTTGTACAGTTTTCGAATAGCACGATTAGGCATGGCAACTGACGACCTGGCCCCAGGAGCATTATCAGAAACCATCAACAAAGTCTTTGATGATAGTGTTGTCAATAAAACAATTTGCTATGGCTCTGTACAAACTCCAGACCTAGAAGAACGCGAGAACATTATAAAAACTTTTTATGACTCAGCGCTAGGCGGTCACAAAGGCGAAAATCAAACTTATAAAAAAATCAGAGAAAGGTATTACTGGACAGGGATACGCAAAGATGTTCTAAATCATATCCGGCAGTGCAGCATTTGCCGAGAAAAGAAACTCACTCGAATAAAAACAAGAGAACCGATGTTAATTACAGACACCCCAATAAATGCTTTCGACAAAGTTTAAATAGACACAGTAGAAAAATTGTGCACCACACCGCAAGGAAACAATCACTTGTTAACCATGCAATGCAATTTAACTAAGTATCTGATAGCTATACCCATTAAAGACCTACGAGCCACTACTATAGCAGATACTCTAGCCCGATATTTAATTTGTCAGTACAGAGCTCCAAGAGCAATCTTGTCAGACAGAGGCACCAGCTTCGTGTCTTAAATTTTCAGAAAATTAATGAGAATTTTTAAAATTTAACATCTAACCACTTCTGCATATCATCCCCAAACGAACAACTCGTTAGAAAAAAGCCATGCCCCATCACACGGAGAGTCCAATTCACTGGATATTACAGTGCACGACATACATCGTTTACAAACATGACGATCAGTGTTAGGAAGCGTTACCTTCACTGATTCACTGGATTTTCAAGTGATCAAGATTTACCATAGCGTGAAGCGTCCTCTCCAGTGTATATGACACGCACGCTTTACTGTCGTAGACCGTGTCTGTCACCGATATTTTTAGTGAACGTTTGGTCATCGTAAATTCACGTGCTCATCACCATAAAAGTTACTGGATGAATGTTTCTTCACTCTCTTTAACAGTGCATTAGACTCCGTGTAGTTGACCTTATAAGATCATACTCTGAAAGATATGACGACTGGGATGATGGTCTAGCTCCTTTCGCGACCTTTACTTACAACACCAGCGTTCATTCCGCTACTAACTTTAACCTTATGGATTAGTATACGGAAAAATCGCGAGATTCTTTATTAATATCCCTACAGGGGAAAAATTGCACTCTTACAATCAATATCTAAAGGACTTGATTTTAAGGTTATCAGAGATGCGTATAGAAGCAGGAGAAAGACAAAACCGGGAGAAAATCAGATCAAAAGTAAGATATGATAAGAAAGTGATAAGGTTCACACCAAAGGTAGGTGATTACGCGTACATTCTTAAAGAACCTAGAGCAAGCAAATTTGAATCGTATTATAAAGAACCTCTCAAAATCATTGAAATATTGGCAAACAAAAATATTGTTTTAAAGACATCCGACGGCGGCCCAGTTAGAAAACACATAGGCAAACTAAAACCAGCATTTAGATCGTAGACTAATATTCTATTTCAATTTTTCAGATAAAAATGCCTGCTGCATGGACCAGCCTGTATTTACCAGTAGAAAACTAGTACCACAATCCCATAACCATCCTCAATACCTCAATTAATATATATTAAATTAAATTAATATATATTTAATTTTATAAAAAATAATAAAAAATAAGGGAGGGGTGGGGAACAAAATAGAATTTTGTTTTTCTAACTTCTTTTTCTTTTTGCTTTCTGCCCACAGCACTATGGCGCCTATCGCTATTAGCCAAATTTACAAGCTCAGAGAAAGGGCGAACGAGATAGTGGTACACTACCACTGCGCGATGACCTGTGCTGGAGCTGGGTCATTGTTCGGGCCCAACATCACCGCTCTAAACTGGAATACGACACCGAGGATAAACCAGTCGGAATAATGAGGGCGCGCTTCCTGACTGTAGAGTCAGCAGAAGCATGTGAGAAAAAAAATAAAAATCTTAAAAATTCAAGAGGTAAATAAAGCCTCAAAATCAACCGAATCAGTTCAAAAAGGTGGCGCCGCTAGCTGTACGACCCCGGAAATTAAACACAAAACCGAAAAAGTACTAGAAGAACTGAACAAGTCGATCAAAGAAATATTCCTTGATGACCGATTAATGCAACAGGCAAAAAGTGAATTCTCTGAGGAAAAAACAACAGGAGGAGTAACCTCAGGCCTAGAACAAGTGTGAAAATTGCGTTATCTAGAACTCAAAAAGATAGAGCTGGCCAAAACCCAAAGACAATGTACAACTAACACCGAAAAAGTACGTAAAAAAGAGAAAGATACCCGCTCAGAGTCAGCTTCAGATTTTATGGACGTGAGTAGTAGTGACGTGATGAGCGTAGAAATATTAGAACAACCAGAGAAGGAAAATAAAGAGCCTGCTAACGAAGTGATACTGGACCCAATGACGATACCGATGCCATTAGAAGAAGGAAGGAGGCTCCTAGTAAGAACATCTATGGGATGCGATGAGGAAAAATTAATAAGACACTATGATAGTTATGGAGATCTAGAATACATCGCATTTGCGAGAGACCAACACCGAGAGGGAGGTAAAATCTGCTTTGTATGCTTCCACTTCCATGAAGATAGGGAAAGGGCCTTGCTAACCACGGAATATCACGCAGAAAGAGCCCATTCTAGAATCCTCCACAACTTTGCTGGGGAACTCTGGTGCGAATGTCATTATTGTAAAAGAAAAATCTGCACGGCAGCTATAAAAGAGCATAAAAGAGTCTGCATTTTATTAAAATACCATCTGCGGCCTGAGCCGACTTCACGTGAGGCAGAGCGAAGTGCAGAGTAAAATAAATTAACCGAAGTAGGAGAAAAGAAGACTACCAAAGATTAGAAGATAAAAGATTTAATTAATAATTAAGTTTAATTAATAAATAAGTTTAGCTAAATTTTAAGCTAGATTAGCAGTTAAACTTGTAAGACTAAAATGAGTCAGATAGATTTGGTGATCAGGTTGACAGACAGGGTAATATAAATACCGAAGAAAGGTAAATAATTACACATGTAACAATAAATCAATCCTCAACAATCTCTTACTATGTAATTCTGCCACACCGTAAAACTCCGTACTATAAATTATTGTAACCTTTGTAACAAACTTTTAATGTAACAAGAAATATTTTCCTTTTCCTTTTTCCTAGAAGTGTCAATAAACATTTGTATTTAAAAAATTAAATATTAAGGTTATCACAAATAATCTTAGCATTTTATATGCAAATAAAGAGACTGAAGATTTCTTGTACAAGAAATCTTCAAACGCAACAAAGGGGTGATGTTAGGCTACGAAGTGTGTAGCCTACCTAATTTTTACACTTTTGTCTAATAAATAATTAATTACTTTCTTACTAAATATACTATTCTTTGAATACATATAACATACAAATGAGATAAGTTACACACTTCCTAGTCTAAGCAAAACGCTGACAATGCAACACGTGCACTGTACAGCTAATACCATATACCGAAGTAGAGAGAAGGGGAGCGAGGGACGGTACACTTCACCGGTCGAGGAGAAGTGGCGGAAGTATGCGGCCCTTACCTCCTCAGTCTCGGAGTGCCTGTCAGCCGGACACTAGATCGCTAATTGACCTCAGTAATTACGCAATCGACATTACTTATATATATCTACTTTTAGTATTCAGTTAACTTTATTTAGACGAAATTATTGTATACCGAAGATAAACTTGTACTGAAGCACATCAGAAAAATCATAACAATCAAAATTCTACGTTAAGAATTGTAAGTAACTTTGTACTACATATCTTGCACCACCACACTATTAACATTCCGTATCCCTCTACCTTAAAAATCTCTCTCTCCTTAACCCTCAAGGTACGGATTGGGTTATCGTAACCAGAGCGAAAACGTTTTTTTACAAAAAAATTTCAAGACCCGTCCACATTTTTAATTATAATTTTTTTTAATCAGTTAAATGATTAATCTGACAATTCTATCATATTTTTGAGACAATTTCTTAAAAAATAAAAAAAAAAATTATTTAAATTGACAACGTACAGCTCAATATACACCCAATCAAAGTCGCCGGGTTAGGCTAACCCATGTCTGTACTGAACGTAACTCTTTTATAGTCCGTACCCTCAGGGTTAATAAATGAAGTTTACAATCTGAAAACTAGCCCGGTGTTCTGCATTATTTTTATTATAATTTTATAAATAGATCAACTACAGACTTTCATGAATATCAAATCATCTCTCAATTTAGAAGCCCCGTTTACCCTAGCTCGACCTATACCCGTGCATAGAGGTCCAGATGTGCAATTGCGACGCTGTGAGTCGATCTGTGTAAGGAGGCCTACAGCGTAGTGCTCTTACATTTTCCGAATAATATAACTAATTTTGTAATAAAAAATAGTTTTTTTAAGTTACCCGCTTCGCGCGTAACACGGATCTATCTCATAAGATTTGTTAGAGATCCGGATCTATCCAGATCTCGGGTATCTGGGTATCTCAAATACCTGAAAATCCGGATCCAATTGGATGCCCTAATTTTAATGCAATCAGTCCTAAACTTGGTAAAAGCTTTCCTCCGATATAGTATTTAATGGTTAAAAATTGCCAACCTAGTGAAATTTAATTTACCTAAAATTCTAAACATAATTGAAATTTATTTTCAGCTTCATATGAGCAAAAACACGTATAATCAGCCATCGTACGGTAAACATAAAATATAAATAAGTAAATAAGAAAAACTTCGAATTACGCTTTTGGTCCAAGTTTTTTTTGGTTCTTTAGAACATATTATTTGGAAAAAATTAAGCATCAGCTTAAATATTGCAAATACAGCAGACACACTTTTTTAGGCCACTTGAGTTTTCATATTGAAAATCATCGAAAACTGACAATTTTCACTTTTTCACGCTTTTGCACCTATAGTATTGCTTTCTCAAAGAGAAAGCTTTGTAACGGTGAAAATTTTCGATTTGGTTTTTTTTGGTTTTCTTGACGTTTTGAAGGTTCCTGAACTCAAAAAA
>JAPYZE010008938.1:0-12125 GCA_030522805.1 Leptomastidea abnormis
AAGCAGTAACGTCACCGTTAAAAGGCCGATCTAGCTGATTCAGAAATATCAAAAAATTCGTTATAACTATAGGTACATACCTACATTTCAACTGAACATAACGTAACGTACATCATCTATTCATCTAAAAACATAGTATAGAAACGTTATCTACATTTTTTTTAACTCACAAATCCTTATTCCAATATGTATACACGGATATACATATATACTGCAGAAAAGTGCAGCGTCATCTTTTAGAGCGAGTTATTTCAATTTTTTTTTTTTATACCTATATACCTATACATACATATCGTATAGCTGCAATTTTTCTCGCTTCACAGCCACTCGTTTCTCTATTTGCATCGACAACAACAGCAACATAGCTATATGGTATAACGATTTTCCTCGTGTAGTTTACAATTGCTCTGAGCAATATAATGAGAAAGAAGTAACGATTCAGTGCATATCTCTCTCACATATATAAGTGTACATACATATATCTATGTAGTTTACGCTCAAGTTCGTTCATCATGAAAAAGGAGAGTTGTTTTTTATACATATAGAGAGAGCCAATTAAGCTCGTCCTTTCATCGGGGCGTGAGTGCAAAATAAAAAATAAAAAAGATATCTTGCTGCAGGTTGATATATAACTTGGATGAGTTGTGTGGCTTATATGATGATGATGATGATGATGATGCTATATTATGTGTAACTATATATACATATATACATCTCGGTCACTGTAAATCCAGGCAAGGTCGCGAGACACGACTTTACTTTTCTGAAACGAACTCGCTTGAAAGGGAGCCAGTAAGAGAGAGAAAGAGAGAGAGGAGGTAAGAGAGGGTGGGAGGAAAAGTCTTTAAGCCGTGCAGCTCAGCCGTTCATGATTTATTAAAGATCGGCGCTCACTAGCCGCACTTTGGCCTCCTCATCCGTTGCATATGAATGTGTGTATGTGTATGTGTATATACATATAGAGCGAAGTCTCGCTTATAGCTATACTATACACGGTTGGACTTTGATCGTGTACGAATTTGGACGGTTTGTATATGTGAACTACTGTATAGTATAACGTTGGAGATGTGCACTTTCTTTTTTTCCTTCTTTTTACTCTTTTTTTTTCTATTTACAAGAGAGCTTGGAAAGTTTGATTAAAGTATCGAGGAAGATAACGCTTTTTTGATAGCCTAGTAGTACATGTATGTATGTGTGTAAAAAAAAGTTTTTTATATGAGCAAAATGTACATATATATATTATATCCATGGCTCTTTTCTCAGCGATGAAAAATTTTTCATCATTTTTCGTTGTCGATGCGTATGAAAGCTTTCGACTTTGTGAACGTGAACTGAGAGAGTATACCACGGATTTCGATGGATTTTTCCAGTAAATGAAAAAAAAAAAAGAAGCACGAGTAAGATGGTTTTGGAGATAGGAAATTTTTTACTTTATTATCAGTTTTTACCGATATGGTACAAAAATGATTTTTAATTAGAAATAGAATTCCATTCGAATTGTAAAATTCATTTAGAATAACGTTTCAATGAATAAATAGTAATAGTCACATACATGTGAAAATGTATTCACACACAAACATTTATATACGAAATATTGCGTCCGCAAAACGATACATACAGAATATAACTACTGTATACGTGCGCAAACTTACTTATCACCGAACAAAACCGCGAGAAGTATGTTGCGAAAAGTAGCGCATATATGCCGCCGTCGTACAGTACATTAGCGTGTGTGTAGGAAAGGTGTAGAAGGGGGGGGGGATGGATTGAAGTTCGCGGCCGACGAGACTAAAGGCGAGTTAATAGGATTTTCAGGTCAAGCACGTTCCTTAGCGGACAAAAAAGAAAATTGGACGAACAACTACTGCGCTAAATATGTACCTATATTGTATATAGTTGGTTAAGCATTAACTGTCTTTTTCTCTACTATACGTTAATGTGAAAATAAGGATCTAACACGTACTTCTTTCTCTTCTTCATCGACTTTTTTTTATTTTATTTAATACTTTTACACAAAGTAAGAGATTATTTTATGTGAAATGAAAATATAAATTTTGCTGTTTAAGCACGAACTTGGGATAATATAGGAGGGGTATGGGTTTATTACGCGAATATAAACTGGCACGTTTTGATATTTGCTCAAAGATTTTCGTAAATGTTGGATTTCTGCTTATTGTCATATGTGAATATAATATACGTGGCTGTGTGATTGTTAGATGCTAAGTAATTAAGCTGGATATGGTACGCGTGATTTTTTTTATTGAATTATTATAAATGCATTTCATGTTATATGTCTGGGGGGTTAATGATTCATCATTATAGCTACTGTTTTTTATAGTGCTATCAGAAAATTTAAATAAATTTCTTGTTTTATATGTGAATATTTTTAATTTGTTTGATAAAACGATAAAATATTAAAATATTTGTTCGCTTAGGTTATTAAAAGAGGTAAAAAAAGTATTAACGTATTGTATAAATAAATTCAAATATTATTATTTTTGGGCAAGAAAAAAAAATGACCACATCTATCAGCCAATTGATATCTAAATAAGTTTCTTATTTTAAAGCCTTTTTTAACACTTTCATAAGTGAATTTCGGGCTAGAGTACGATAGTTTAAACACAGCAGAGACCGGGAATCGAACCCACGACATATGGATTACGAAGCCTACGTTCTTTTAACTGTGCTACACTACGACCCCAATTAAGAAAGTTATTATATTATACTTGAACTACTATATCGCATTTCTAGCTTAATTCTTACACAAATTAAATAAACATAAAATATTACAAAATAAACAAACAATTATTTCCATTTTTCTAATATTGATATTAATCAATATATCTATTGAATAATTAATATTTCCCATATAACATATCAATTTAAATATATCAAATTAATCAAATGACATAAGCCATAGCTGATGATAACAAAAAAAATCTTACGTTTTAAATAATTTGTCATTCCATACATCATGTTCTCTCAAAACCTTAAAAAAAGAAAAAATAATCGATCGTATTAAGTGAGCGCATTGACTTGCGAATATGTCAATGCATAACTGTGAGATTAATGAATGCATAAGCTAAAAGCTATACGTCTATAAATTCAGTTTTTCATCATAAAGTGCAAGTCTGCTTTGAAAAGGCAAGGCTCTTGTAAAATTATCGGAAAACCGTTGGTATATACACGTGCATTCCGTTTTTTTTTTACTTCCTTCTCAGTGAAAGTTGCCGAGATGCAATTATGCGGGCAAAAGCGCGCTTTTGCTTAAATTTACACGTCTGAGCAAGTGTTGGAATAAATAAAAAAAAAAAAGATGTAGACAACAACAGCAACAACGAGAGGCTGTGTGTAACACGTGTTGAGAATTGTTCTCCTTCGAAGTTCTTTGGAGGCTGAACTTGTTTTATACTTGCAACGATTAAGTTTTACTTTATTTCTTTATTGAAGAATATAAATAATCTTATTTATTTATTGCGTAATAATACGAAAATAAATAATCGAAAAATTATCATTGTTTTTTGTAATTCATTTATTTATTTTTTAAAACTTTAGTTTGTTTTATATTAAAATAAAATACTAGCGCATCTTGATGCAAGATGTTTAGACAAGTACCAATTACGATATAGCAATTGCGAAGGTCATAATCCAAGTGTTTATAAATTGCGTTCTTTTAGTTGATTAACTCTTATATTATATTATGATTGCTATATGATGCCCCTGTTTCCTATTACAGAAATTATGTGTCATAAATATATATGTACTTACTTCAAGCGTATCTTAAGAAAAATGAAAAAAAAAATCACCTGATACGTTTGCACTTTAATACATGTATTTATAATATTTTGCAATACATATATTAAAACAACAATCCGTGTATTACTACTTCATCAATAATTTATTACAAATATATAATATATGTATTAACCAATATAGAAACAGAATTTAAATAACATACATATAGAATAAAATGAATATAAATAATTTATAATTATATTATTTTTTTCTTACATTTACCAATAAAATTATTTACCGCTCGTCAGTCACATTCTCAAGTATAAAAACATAAATAACAAATATTTTTCCTGGTATTTAAAAAAAAAAGGAAAAAAAACACTAAACCATACCACAACACATTTATTTTCTTCCTGCTTACATCTCACCATAAACACACAAGTACGTATCTTCTTCCTAACTCATAATATATAACCAACTAATTCGTTTTACAGTACTAGTATATACCAAGAAGGATGAAGCCAAGACTCAGCCTATTATGTTCCTGTCTATTACTGGCTATATGGCCAGTAGCAGTAGAGGGTTCGCCTGGCGGTGCTCCGCTTTCCACCTGCGACACTTTAATGCCCATACACAAGGATAAGATACCACAGACGTCTAGTCCGCCTTACCAGCTGCTACCGTCTAAAGGACAGGGTCGTATACGTTTGATCTTGGGTAGTCCGGAGGGTGAGAGTTACGAAGGCTTTATCATACAGGCACGCGATGTTGAGACTGGCGAGCTTGTTGGTGAGTTTAATAACCTTCAGGATGGATCAGCTCGGCATCTCGAGTGTACCGAAGGACTTAAGGTAAGCGAGAATGCTGTGTGACAAGTAGATATCTACTAAGGTACAAATATATGTATATCGTAAGGAATGGCTAATTGTTTTTGTTTTTTTTTTTAGAATTCTGTGACGCATATCAAGCCTCAGAAGATTCATAATCTTGAACTTGATTGGGAAGCTCCACCGGATTATACGGGAACTATTGTTTTTAAGTAAGATTTTTCATTATTTTTTAATTTTATTTGAAATTAGTTGTTAAGATTGATGCATATATAGGTGTATACGATATATTAGAGTACAAAGAATGCTGATTATCATTATCTGTTTTATTAAACAAGAGAGCGTTATTGGAAAGTTGAGGTGCATTGTTAAGAGTATGTGTGTATGCTTTCTCTTTTGGCACCAGTGAATTTTCTTTTCTTTTTTTCTTTTTTTTTTTATTCAACGCGGAAAAAGTTCGGACGTGAAATGAAAAAAGAAAAAAAAAGTACGAGAAACTTTACTTGTGAAATTGCCAGCTCAAAGTAGTCTTTGAGGACATCAATTTTTTTTAAAAGAATTTCTAACATTTTACTTTGATTTAGAGATGTATTATAAAATGATTAGTATAAAATGACAAAATTGAAATTCATATTTTATTTTGTGAAATTAAATATTTGATAATTTATTTTTTATTTTAAAATTTATCAAAATTAATATTGTTTATTAATTTTAGTATATTATTATTTATAAACGCGTATACCCATTATTTTTAATTTTTGATTAAAACAATATTCTTTGCATGAAAAATAAATATCAAACAAAACAAAGCATTATTTTAATTAAAAATAAAAAAAAAAGAGTGAAAAAGTGCAAGTAGAAACAGCCACATCCATTCAGACATCGACAAATATTATTCTCGCCGTCCTTTTACCGCAAACATTTATCAACCCCCATAAAATTTGACCAGCTTTTAAACAAACGAGAGACCTTCAATCTTTGTTTACTCTTCATTCAATCAGGTTTCAAAAAAAAAAAAAATGATCTTTTTCCAAGAGTAAGAGAAACTTGAAGAGACGTCTTTCATCGACCAGTCGTTTTCTAAACATACTCTTTTCAGCATCCAGTTCTCAACTTACACTCACAGTCTTATTTTTTTTTTTTTTTTTTTTTTTTTTTTTTTTTTTTTTTTTTTTTTTTTTTTTTTTTTTGGTTTTTTTTTTTGTTTCGATCTGCAAGACCTGGGACGTCTTTTGGGTCGGCGTTAAGTCACCCGAAATAACGGTGGTAAAGCGCGCCATCGAGATACACTCAACTCCCCCAACCTACACCTTCCCCCGCGTAACCACTCCGCCGTACTACAGCCCAACTACTGAGAAGATCGTGAGTATATACACATACATTTATATTATATATATAATATGCTTTAGCTCATGGGACCCAGGAGAGTATACATGCACCGCTTAAGCGTCGCTCGCGTATAATTAAGCGTTGGAGAGGGATATATGCATTGCACTTGCTTTATTTTTATTTTTTTTTTTTTTAGTCGCGGCTGCGCACACTCTTGTGAGAAGCTTTTTGAGAGAGAGAGAGAAAGAGTAAAGAGCGAGCGACGCGCTACTATTTTAATTGCACTGCATGTGAGCTTAATTCAAAGGCCCGTAGCCGTTAATGCGCTAGCCTGGACGCGAGACGATTTGTTAATTTTTAAACTCGAAAAGTGGACGATTACGCTTGGGGTAGAGAAGCTTCATGCTTTTATATGTGTACTTATATATACATATCGTTTATTCTAGCGCCACGGCTTTATGCACTTCAATTTGCTTTTATTTTATTTATTTATTTTTTTTTTTTTACACAAACCATGAGACCTCAGTATTTTATACAAAAGTAGTTGTAAAAAAAGACGAGAGCTTTTGAATGATAAATTTTGTTATAATAGAGGACAATTATTTAAATCGCTCTTTATTTTAATATTTTAATTGCTCGAAACCTAATTTTTTGTTGTTGTTGTAAAGATACATATTTCATGCTTTTGTATTTATATGAATTACTTATATGACAAAGTTTTATGCATAAAAAAAAATTGTGATGTATGTGGAAAAAATATTTGTTTGTTAAACTTATAAAATTGTAAAGTTGAATATTCACAAAAAAAAAACAAAAAATAAACAAAAGCTGTGTAAAGTAAAAAGAATTTTATAGAGATGAAATAGCAAAAAAGAATTGTAAAAAGTATCAAGTTTAAATACTTGCTTTATTCATACACAGTTCACGCGGTAAACGAATTTTTATTCGAAAAAAAAAGACAAAATGTGTATATATTTTTTGTTTTTTTCAGTTTTTTTATAAAACATTTTTAAAATGCAAACAACTTGCAAAAAGGGTGAATTTTGTCGACAAAAATTTTCACGGTAGTTCGTTAATTATACAGCAATGAATCATCAACGCACTTGACAGTTGAGCTCAGTTTTTGGCATAGTATATATAAATATATATATATAAATTTTTTCCGCGTATTTTACGCCGCATCACCTCAGCGCTGAAGGTTTCCCGATTACACGGATATACTCGTTTCGCATCGAAAATTTATGATGTTACAGGAGATGTTTCACAACAACGTGCCGCTGATCATTCTTTGTCGCTATTTTTTTTTTTTTTTTTTTTTTTGAGTAAGCGGAGATAAAGTTATTTTTTGTTGGGACAAATGTTAGTCGATTAAGAAAACACGGATATTTTTATGAATCATTTTATTTTAGATGATTAAGATGATGCTGTCAAATGTTATTTGGCAATGAACAGGGATCGGTATTTTACAAATAAAATGATTGACGTTTTAATATTTACGTGTATGTTTCACTTTTAATGTGAAATTTTAAGTATTTGATTCAAATAAGATATTTTAATTACCTTATGAAATCTTTATTTAAGTATATTATAATTCATTATTAAAAAGAAAAATTAAATACCTTAGATGAAAAAATAAATGTATTTCTTTAAATAAAATATAAGGCAATTTATATTATAAGTTCAAGTTAACAAGAATCAGTATATAAATCTACTAAACGTGGCCTCTCAAGAGAGCTATGTACTCTAAAATTTATTGTGATTTAGAAAATCTTTTAAAATTTAAAACTGTACGTAGCATATAAAAACGCCACAATTGGATTTTGTTTTAAAATCTTTTTAAAAATTTTATTTCTAATAAAATGTCTAAAAAAGATAATATAATTAATAAAAATTAAACGAATAAAATTAATATAACATATTTAAATTTCACTTACTTTTTATTTAACAGTATCATCAATTAAAACTATAAAATTAAATAATATTTCAATTTCAACTTTTCAAAAACAATAGCGTGTAAAAAATCATATAGTCACGCAATCCTAATCTAAATAAACCATGAAATTGCTTCGTTTATCGAAAAGAATACCATATAGTTATATCTAAAAGTTAATAGAGTCACGCTTAAAAGTAAATCGTTAATTGAGCGCACCAGTAAAACAAAGACTAACTCAATATACACATTAGCTTTGTGAAAGTCTCGTAAAAGCCTTTCGTTTTTTCTATTGCGTTTATGTATCAAACCAATATAATACAGTAAAGGAAAAATCGAGAGAGTTCATATACCCATAAAGCCAAATTACTCTAGTACAATTAACTTTTCCATCATATTCACTCGCCATACTAATATAAATTCACGTATGCTTAAAAATCGGAAAATAATCCAATGCACAATTTATTAAAAAAGTATACTAATCTTACCATTATAATAATTTCTATATACCTATATACCCATATAGAAAGTATAAGCTCAATATACATAACTAAATCAAAACACGAAAGTCTTTGCAAAACGTTCGAAAACTCACATACACACATATTATACACATACCATATCTTTCTAAAATGTATTTCACTAAAACAAACATTCACTTTGCACTTTGCGGATGAAAGACTCGCTACCACCACCACTACCACCCCTTGTATAAGCTCTAAAAACTTAATCCGACCGAACGTTCACCCAAAGCTTCCACAGGAAAGCTCGCTCAATCCTAAAGCTCCTCTTCCTTCCTTTCGTTGCTGCTACTCGCGATTTTCCTTCCCAGTACCGCGAAAGAGAGAGAGAGAGAGAGAGAGAGAGAGTGAGAGAGAGAAGACTTTAATTTAAACTTGTCGCTCGCTCGCGCGCGCGAAATTTTCGTGTATATATGACGACTCACCGGGAAAGGAGTGTATAAGTGTGTGTGCGCGGACAGCTCCAGGGGGGGGGGTACACTACGCATCTTAAAGCTTAGTAAAGCTGAACTTGGAGAGAGAAACTCGAGTAGAAGCAGCAGCGGCAGCTTGGAAATTGAAGTGTCGAGTGTATATGGGAGTAGGAACAACTCTTGTTTCTCTCTTTCTCTCGCTCTATCTTTCTCTACCTGTCTTTTCTCGTACAAATTCTTATGTTGGGCTTTGTCTGTACGGAGCAACGGAAGTCGAGATTCGCGAAGTAGCGAAAGGAAGCTTATCCCTGTCTTGTTGCTTTTGCTTGTGCTTTTGTTTTATCGTAGAATGGCTTGAGGTTGGATTTTTAAAAACTTTTTGTCAGCTCATCTTACGTTTTGTTTATTTTATGCATTTTGATTGTGGGGTCGATTAATACGAGTTTGCTTGTTAATTATACATTTTGATTAATAATAATTTAATTTTTAAGAATTACAATACAATAAAATTTTACCTCAAGCTACACCTATTTCATGTGCAATCATTAAATACCTTGAAATTCGAATCATGTTATTAAAACCAACATATTTTACGTAAAAAGTAAGTTCTTGTCTATTACATTAATCACAAAAAAATTGGTACATATAATCACCTACACATTTATTGTATAATCAATATGATAAAATAATCTAAAAAAAAAATCAATTATTTTTCTTAGGATAACAGTATCGATGAACAATTCTACGAAGGCTGTGGCTCAATTAAAAATTGTTTTGGAACACCCGATCACTGTGTGGATCAAAAGAATTGTATGGCTGTAGTATCGGTTCTCGTTGAAGGTGAACGTTACATTTTCGAGATGCAATCACGTAATGCTAAATACGTAGCAGTTGGTTTATCAGATGATGAAAAAATGGTATTGATTACATTAATTTTAATAATATAAATTTGATAGGCAAACATTATTTACATTATTTCAAATTTTTTTTTAAGGGTGACGACAGTGTCGTCGAATGCGTTAACAACGACGACAAAGTATCCTTCCACATGTCTTGGAACGAAGGCAAGAAAAACATAAGATTACCACAAGTAAGTATATTCCCTTACTCTCTGCTTCTTTTATATCACAAAGTAAAATCGATATTTACGTTAATCCAAGCTTAAGTGACTTGTAACACTAGATTTCTCAAAATCAAACTGATTTAAGTAAGTACCATTACATGCAGATGTTTATAAAATTTGTTTCTTCTTAGAGTCAAATGTCAAATGCTGTAGAGTTGTTATCAAGTTCCGTACGAGATGGAGTCATTACATGCAAGTACTCCCGCAACAAGCTTACAACGATTCAGGGCAAACAGTTTGACCTTGTAGCCAAGCCCTATCATCTACTCATCGCTATTGGTAGTGGACTGAAAGGTAAGTGTATACTGTATATATATATATATAAACTGATAGTTTCGTGTCAAAAATGTTGTTCTATTTTAAAAAAATATGATATTGGTATAGCCTGCTTTTACATTTATTGTTTTGAAGCGACCTTGTAAGATAATTTTTATGTGAACTAGGTTTATCTTTATTAGTGAATCTTTATTGACTAAAAATTTTAGCTACCGATAAAACATATAGGCTTGATAAAATCAATATGTTTTTTTATAAATTGAAATTTTTTTTTATTTTATTTATGATTCTATTAAATTTATTTTACTTTCATATTAATAACATCCATAAAAAATTTACAAATTCTTTTTTAATCGTTTACAGAAAATTCAGTAGGCTACCATGACTTAGCAATGGCAAGCTCAGCCGAGCCAGTACTTCTATCAGACGTTGGTACTTTAAAATCATCGAGTGAAATTCTAACTCGTCTTCATGGTGCTTTGATGATTGCCTCCTGGCTTGGTACTGCATCGATTGGTATGCTACTTGCGCGATACTACAGACAGACTTGGCTTTCGTCGCAAGTTTGCGGCAAGGATGTATGGTTTGCTGTAAGTTGTACTTTTTATTTATTGATTTTAGTATTTTTGGAAAATTAATTTATTATTTTCGTTCGAATAATCGATTTATTAAAGTATTAAAAAGATACATTACTGATATCGATTAGTTTTTGGTTTAAATGTCAATTAATAATAATGATGATAATTTGAAATTGGTTTCTACTTTGAATCGTTTATTTTACTTCATCGAATCATCCATGATGGTCGTAATAATTTAATTCGATTATAATGTTAGCTTAACATAAATAACTACTCTACATCAAAATGGTTATATTCATAATTTATTCATTCTACATCTGATGTAGCATTATAAAATTTATTCGTATTAACAGCAAGTTATGATAATTATTTATAATCAAATGTAATATATTAACATTTAATATTTTCCAAGCGCGCGTTACAGAAATTTTCCAACATACTATATACCATATTTTACAAAATTTAACATTCCACATGAAATAAACGCAATTTAAATAACTTTACGAACTGAAAGTATGAAAAAAAAAAGAAGTGTGTGTGAGAGAAAGTGCATTAAATTACTCGCAGGGGGTAGCAGCATCTGAGAAGTAGTTTTAGCATTTTACGCAAAAATTTACATAGACCTCCTCACAGCAAACATTTTATTATTATTTTTATTTTTTTTTTCACAGCCAAGCTATTTATATTAAATGAGTTCCTTTTTTCAACACACCATATTATATGTTTGCCATACATCCAACACCAACTTATATACCTCAAAGAAATTAAAAAAAATTTTAATTTCCATTTCTCTCCCCGCATAATTAAAAATAAATAAAATTCTGTCTCTAATTTTTTTAAATTTCCTTTTTTCTCTACCAACCAACCAACCAATCTATACAGTGGCATCGTATGTTCATGGTGCTGACATGGATAATGACAATAGCAGCAGCAGTACTGATCTTCATAGAGGTCGGCGGTTGGAGCGGCGCTACGTACCACATGAGCTTCGGCATCGCCACAGAGGTACTCTGTTTCATTCAACCTTTCATGGCAGCTATGAGGCCACACCCGGGTGCTCCCAAGCGAGCCCTCTTCAACTGGCTCCACTGGCTCGTTGGTAACGCTGCCCACATCTGTGCAAGTGAGTCTCTTCTCTTCTCTTCCTCCTGTAACGCTGCCCACATCTGTGCAAGTGAGTCTCTTCTCTTCTCTTCCTCCTCCTTCTCTTCCTTTACTCTCGGTAATTGCTGGATGGTATATAGAAGGAGCAGTAGTAGGAGCCGCACATAACCCGCTCTACGAGTACTTACGGTCTTCTTCTTCTTCTTCTTCTTCTTCGGTTAGAAGCGCTCTCGGGGATTCCCGGAACTTTTGCTTTAGTCCAAGGGGCTACTACCTACTACTACTATTA
>JAPYZE010008953.1:0-14409 GCA_030522805.1 Leptomastidea abnormis
TTTCTGGGTTGCTCTTTGAGATTTTAAATATTATCAATTTTGTTTTTCAGAATTCTTTGAGAAAGCATTCTGCTAATGCAGTTAGCAGCGGTTTTTTTCAAAGAAATAATTTTACCAAAAATATTAGATACTACGTTAACATTTTCATATAATTTATTGCTTTTCAATTTTAGCTATTTTTACTTTTTACGCCGTTATCAAAAGTTTACAATACACTTATCAGCAATTTTTTAAAATATTTTTTATACTACTTGAGAAAACTCATTTTTTTTTAATCTTATTACTTTATTAAATAAAACTATTCGAAATGAATAACAGAGAAACCTCGTGCTGCTGCTGCTGATGATGATGATGACGAAAGTGTCACGAATATAGTAAAGTTACTGATTCAAGCTGGAGCCGATGTGAATGCAAGAGGCAATTATAATACAACCCCCTTACATTTGGCCACGGAATTTGCTTACATCAATGCATTCGATCTATTACGAGAAGCTGGTGCTGAGCTTAACGTAGTTAACAACGACGGCGAAACGCTGCTGCACATGCTTGGACAATTTGGGGACAAACAAATTCATCTGGCGAAACGACTCATCAAAGCTGGAGCTGATATTAACAAGGTTAATAAGAAAGGTCAAAGCTGCATTTTCGATATCGTTAGATATGCTTCGGTGGAGCTGCTTACATACTTTATACAACATGGAGCTAAGCTTGATTTAATTGATTGTTATGGCACGGATCTTCTTGGTGATGCCCTAATGGATTGGGGTTACAACGGTTATTCAGAAAATTCGGAGTGGGATTCCAGGAATCAAAAGCTTTCAGATCATGATGCAGATGTTGAAAAGAAATTTGGAAAGGACAAGGTAAGCTCTTCTTTCAAGTGAAATTTTGTTTAGAAAAATTACTATTTTTAATCAAATGTTGGACTTAATACTTTTCAAATTTTTAAAATTTTTATTGAAAAAGTTTACCGATTTCCATAGCAATCGAGGTTTTATAATTCAGTATGCATAAAAAGCCAATATGCGCTGTAATAGTTATTTTTGCAATTTCGTGCGCAAAAGTGACTTTCGCGCGTACGGTTTTTTTGCAATAAGGTTACCATGCGCAAAAGAAATAACGTGCAAAAAAGTACACTTTTGCGCACGAAATTGCAAAAGAGATTATAAATCTATATAAAAATAAAAATATTTGTGCATTTGATGGCAACATTAAATATGCGTAATTTTTAAAAGCGCGAGATATTCTCTCTGCCTTATTTCAATTTTTTCTCGGTTTAGAAAGATGGAAAATTAAATTACGTAATAAATCCAAAATTATAAAATCTCATTATTTTTGTCGGAAGTTTAAATTATAATGTTCTTTGCCTGCATGGAGCGTTGAAATGTATATATATAGTTATGATAGCTTGTGATGTTCTCTTAGCTATATTTGGAATTTTCTTTCGGTTTAGAAAGCTACTTAATTTAATTACATAATAAATATCGCGATTTGGAGATCGAAAAAGACGTGCAATATTGGTAAAGTTCACTTTTAGATTCAGAAAAAAATCTGGCCTGGTAGAAAATTATTTTAATCGATTGTTTTAAACATCTTTCTTTTAATTATTATCAACGCATCGTATGAAGAATAGCACAACTCAGAATACAATAAAGAAAAGCACAAGTTAGCCTAATATTTTTGTCTAGTTCTCGTGAAAGTACTTTAAATAAACTTTAATATATTTTTATACTATTACAGTAACAATTTATTATAATTTTGATAAAAAAATCTATTTATTTCTATTAATAAAATAGCAGCTAAAAATCAAGCTGCAATAAAATGTATTTATTTGAGCACTTAAACTTGTGCTCATCTATGTCCAAGTCTACGTCAAAATGTAATTGACTCTGAGTGATTTTTCAATAGCTGTCTAGTTTAGAAGTCCTACGGCTAGCTACGTGCTTATTTTTTTCATGCTTCTAGTATCCCATATCTCCAAAATATCCTGAATCTAAATTATTCTTGCAATTGCGACTCTTATATTTGGGATTAGCCCTTCCTTTCGGTATTGCCTAATTTTTATCTCAGCTTATCTTAGGCAACATAAGTACTTAAAATCTTACGCTCTACATTTTTTTATTGTTTTAAATTTTTATTGCTTTTCTCTAGAGTTTATCGATGTTTAAACATCACAGAAATTTTGGAAACGTGTGCTAAGAAAATAGTAATTTTGCTTTACAAACTTATATTAATATAGGGCAATATGATTTATTTATTTAATAATGATAAGGTTTAATATTTTATATTTAGAAAAATAAAGTTTATAAAAATAAAATTAAATAAAAAAATTATCTCAAGCAATAGTAATTTAGTGATTTTCTTTTTATTTCAGATTGAAGAACAAATAAAATGCTTGGAAATATTCTGTAAACACGGCATTGACGTAAATTGCGGCATAAATAACAATGAATTACCATTTTATACGGCACTTGAATCCTATTGCCATACTAAAATTATACGTGCACTACTTCGTCAAGGTGCAATAGTTGACTTTAATAATTGTATGGTACGCAGAATTATGGACAAGATAAATTACAATTCAAAATTTCAGCGATTAATCATACAACATGCAGCAATGTGTAACTTGTTTAAACAAGGCAAAGGCGTAGTCAATTTTAGTTTTGAAAAAATGAACAGACAACAAGTGCAGGATTATAAAAATTGTTTAGAGGAACTGGAAACTCTAAAGATTTTTTGTGTTTATGAATCAATGCCTCTGTTGAATTTGATCGAGGGTCCGGTGACCAGTCATTACATATTAAACGACCATTTGTCAGGATTGTTTGAGACGGGCATAATTGCCAATTCCTTTCCTATGTTTTACAAAGTTTTGAGAGAACGTTTTGAGGAAGAACGTGAAAAGTACGAGCTAATCTTAAAAGCATCATCAAGTTTACAGATTCTTATGAAATTCAACGAACGTTCGTATGATCATATTTACCGTAATATTCTTATCTATTTGAATATAAAGAATCATCGTAATCTTGCATCGTTAATCGATATGGAAATCGACTGACAATTTATAATGAGTTTTTACTGAATTTCGGTAATGCTAATATTAATTAATCATTCAATGTTTTAATGTATTTTAAGATAATTATTGTTTTTGAATTTTTCTGGTTGAAAATATTACAACTTTATTTATAGTATGATTATTATTTGTAAAAGAATTAAAAAAACCGCTGCCAATGATTTGGCAGGAAGCTTCCTCAAATGAATATTTATTCCATATAAATTTAAAAATTTTTATTTTTTTTATTCATAGAATTATATTTCGAAAACATGGACATTTTTTACCATAAATAATAGCAAAAATATTTTTTATAAATTATTAAATTTATATCTTTTGAATTAATCAAATTACAATAATTGAAAACTACGTAATTACAAAAAACTAGAAAATAAATTGAAGCATTTTTTTCTCTGAAAATGCCTTTTACCAGAAAAAAACTTTATTCCTTTTATTTATTTTTTTTTTTTAATGAAATAATCAAAATATCTGGTAGTGAATTATTTGAGATATGCAACCTTGAAAAAATTTTAGTTTTTCAATAATATCTTAAAATTCACATAACCTAAAAAAAAAGTAAAAAAAAGAAATTAAAGCTTTTTTTTCTCTAAAAGATGCACTTTATCCAGAAAAAAATATTCATTTTTATCATGTTAAAAACGCAAAAAACATTTTTCCGAAAACTAAAAATGAAAAAAAAAAACAATTGAAGATCGCTAAAAAAAATTTTTTTCATATTTTTTTTCAAATTCCTTTTAAAAAAATGAATCGAATCCACTTTGTCCGGTCAGAAAAACTTTTATGTTGGATTAAAAAAACGGATACATACATCCATACACGAAAAAGTGGTCACACGAAAAATTTTTTTCAAAAAAATGATATATTCTGACTTCTTACATCATAAAAAACAGTGTAGTTTAATTAGAGTATTTGAAATCGATATGCAAAGTTTCATAATAAATATAAATTTCATAATAACTGGCTACACGAAAAAAAAATGAGTTAACTTAAGCTTCCAATAAGTAATGTACTACTTCAAACATTACAGTTGTGTAAGTTCTATCTTACCATAGTTTAAAAATTTTTCTTCAAATGAGTGATATATTATCCCATAGCTAATAGCTTCATGTAATTATGCTTATTTGATAAAAATTTCTTATTAATTTTTTCATGTTTTAGAAACTTAAATTTTTTCAGTGTAGGTCCAAATAAAACTACAGTTTATCACCAAAAAATAGGACATTTGTAAAAATTACCCCATAAGAATCCATAAAATGTTTCTATAGTTCCAAAAACTTTTAATACCACTCTACAGCAGATGGCGTAATTCCAAAATTGAGCTTCAAGTGATAATATACCAGATACCGTGTTCTGGCAATGTAACCTATGTTCAAGGCCAATAAAAATTCATTCAATTCTAAGTGACAATATAGAATAGTGTTCTTGGCGTTAATTCTATAGTTGCGTGCCTAGTTTGTTGCCTTATATTACTTAAGAGTGAGCCAATTACTTCTTCTTAACTTTCACAGTAAAGTGCACAACTATTTACTTTATGATTTCAATTTGATTCTTTGATTTTCATAAAAAATAAATTCGAATCTTGGAATATACCAGCTATCATGTCTCCTGAGGTAAGGAAACTTATTTATGTAAATGATTACCTTATTTTTTGTCATTGTCAGCAAGAAGTTTGCAATAACAAATTCTGGGCAAAGAATAGTCGTTTTCATAATTTTTTAATAAAAGTTAATAACTTTAAAAATTAAAAAAAAAAATATTCTTGCACCCCCGAAATGTTACGCGCAGTTTATTTTCAATGTTAAAGGTCGGGCTAAGATGGCATTTTACCTACAGTATATGCATTGGTAATGTATGGTATATCTTTAACATTTTTATTGATGCATACTAGTTATTTTTTTAAAATTTTATTAAAAAAAAATTGTCATTGATGGGATTCTACCAATTATATGAAAAACAATCGCATTACTTTATTTTTTCCACTGATATTTTCTATTTTAAATGTTTAAATATTATAGAATACTTTACATTGCCAATAGCCTTATTGATACAGTTTTGGCAACAGGGGCTCATCATAGCGCATATTTTATTATTTTATAAAATAAAATGTATTATTTTGAATGAATTTAAAAAAATTTACCGCTTATCTTATTCAAATCTTGTTTTAAAAAAACAGCTTTAATACTTTGTTTTATATGATTCTTTTTTATCATACATTGAAATACCTCTGATTTTTACATATTTTAATAAAAAAGAAAAAAAAAACAATTAAAAAAAATTCAAATCTTAATTTTATATTCATCATTAAAATAAAAATCTACATTATATCGTTGTTTTCATCAGGCAACAGAAGAAATAAGAACGCAAATAATACAAATACACGAGGCAATAAAGAATAAAAATCATGATTCTCTAATGCTGCTACTGAGCAAAGCCAGTATTAATGCAATAAACAGCAAGCAAATTGATAAATCAGCTCTTGATTTAGCTGTAAATCTTGGCGATTAATTCGCGGTCGAGTTACTATTTGCTAATGGAGCTGTGATAGATTGTGATCAGCCTCGACACAGCTGGATTTTGAGTACACTATCCTGGGCGATTCGTAACCCACCCATTAATGAAAAAATTCTTCAATTGCTTCTTAATCATGGATGCGATCCAGATACCGCCTTTGAGGATATCGTTGGGTGGCATGACGCATATTTTCCTCATACTTATTGGCATAAAATTGTCGAGTAAGACAATTTATCCGTAAGTATAAATATTTAAAAAAATTCTCTTATTCAATGTATAATATACTTTTAAGCTGTCAATTTTATCGAACTATTTTACTTATTTCAGGTTTTTCAATTTTTGTTGAAATATAAGAATCGGGAAATCGGTAATGACGATTGGAGTAAAAAAATGCTGTTGACAGCTTGCGGTTTTGGCTCGATTGTAATCATGGAATACTTACTAAAAAAACTACCTATTGAAACAGCAGATAAAAACGATTGGACGTGTTTGCGTTTTACGCAATGTTTTACAAACGTTTTCAAATTATCCAGCTTCTAATTTCTCGAGGCGCAAATCTCAAGCATAAAGACTCCGTAGGTCGCAATCTCTTACACATGGCTGAGCTTTCACTCGAGCTTTCACCTAGAGACAATCGATACTTGAACAAATTGATGGAATTGGTCGAATTGCTTATAGATGACGGTCTCGAGATAAATGCAACCGATGATAAAAATTTAACTCCGGTGAATACAGCACTTGTTAATAATAATCATTGGTCAGTCGGTAATATAATATTGCTATTCCTTAAAAATCCTGATATCGATTTTGCTATACCTGATATCGATGGTGTAACTGTATTGCATCGCATTCTTCCCTTAGGCCGAATCGATGTTCTCCTCAGTTTATTGCGTAGGCCTAATATTGATGTCAATGCTCGTGACCGATGGGGTAGGAAACCGTTGCAGATATTTATCGATTGTAGAGAAAAGTGGTTTGTCTGGACGTGGACCACTCTTCAATTGCTGATCGAGTATGGCGCGGATACCGATGTTTTGGATAACTTGAAAAAAGACATAAATGACGAGGAAAAGGATTTGTTCGAGGATTGAATGCATTACAAACTCAAGAGAAGTGTAGCTGATCTCAACGAAGATAGAAATGTCAATACTTTACTTAGTTCATCGAATTTTGTGTTATCACAGGAAGAACGCGAGGAACTCGTGTCGAAGTTTTCAACTGAAATCGAACAGATGAAGAAGGCGATTATTTATGATCAATTGACCTGCTATGATTTATTGCGTTTAAAAAAAAGATACGACTGTATAATCAAACTTGTTAATAGACCTGAAATTATGGTGCGAGAAAAATTTGACAGTTATAGAACGCAGTTTCCTAATTATGGAAATATGCTTTTTAAAAATTACTTGAAGGCTGCGAAACCACTAATTACATTCGAGTCTGAGGCTATTAATTTAGTGGATACCAATTTTCTTGTAATTTCCAATAATAAGCTACCAAATTTGGTTATTCATAACATCAAAAAATATATTGACGTCGATGATATGATAACTTTGTATAAAGCTATGAAACTTGCAGGTTTGGACAATTATGCGAAAGAAAAAAGTGCCAACGCCAATTGATTAGATTTATTTTCATATAAGTTAATCGAGATTGTCAATTTATTTATTATATAATAATTTAAAGGCTTACGGTAGTTTTACAAGTAAATTTTGTTATTCATCTACACGACTAAATTGATGAATTATTGTATAATATAAAATCATCATGAAAGCTGGAGTCATTTCGAGACCAATTTAAACTCGAATGGAGATTTCAGCTTCTAAATTTATAAGAATATATTATTTTGTATTAAATAAATTTATAATAAATTTTTTTAAAATGTGTTTTTGTCCAACTTTAACATAATTATAAAAAATATGTTAGTTCATATTCAAATAAAAACCGGTAGGTATATAGTGATACAGCGTGTACATCCGTTTTTTAATTATTGGATTACAAAGAAAAGTATTGAATAATTTATAATAATTATACATTTTTAAGATATTTTAACAAATTTTTTTACAAATTTATTTATAAAATAAATATTGTAAAAATTTGATTTTTGAGGTTCAATTGACGTGAGAACTACCTTTAATGAAAGATACGTTATTTTTATGTGAATTTAAAGTCTATGAGTATAAGCTCTTTTTGTCTTGATAGATAAATTCTTCAAGCTCTAGTGGCATTAATAAATTAGATTTTCTCGTACAAAATATAATCATTTGTACATCGTGTTTCTTCAAAATCAACGAAAATAAATATATACGTATCGAATCAAATAATTATTTTATATAAAAACATCTAACAGAAATATTATGAGCCAATTAGTGGAACATTAATGTCACTATATATTTATTTAAAATTTGGACAAAAATAAACTTATTTTTGCTTTGATTTTTAAAATTTTTTTAAAAAATAAGTTTTTCAAATTTAAACGAAATGAAAAGGCTATTTGTGTTTTTATTCCGGAATTAAAATAACGAATTAGCAGAATTAATTTTGAAAAATATTTTAATGCATTACTTTTAAAAATGTATGATAAAGAGGAGTTGTTACTTAGGGTAAAATGAAATTCTATTATAGATATTGAATTAGCTTTGGAGCACTTTAGTTTTCAAAAATACGGTAATTGTATAGCGTCACTACAGTAGCGTCGGTATAGTGTGTTTATAAGTATTTCAGTGCTGAAATTGATCGTTTCTAGAAGTGTAGTGCGTAAGGAAAGATAAGTGTATTTCTTCTTTATATTTATTGTAGAAAATGAAAAAATAATAGTCATAACGACGCATTTACACCAACGCAACGTTTTTGAAATTATACGCGCAGAGCTTGTGTATTGCTTATAGACGAAAGAGGGACTAAGAGATACACACTCAAATCATCGAACTAAGAGATTGAGGCGAGGTACGTTAGTGCAATTCAAAATCGACGCTACGCAATACACAATTTCAAAGAAAACATCTGATTCTGATGTCGAGTGATGGCTATATAGTTTTATTAAAGAAAGCAGCTGTTTGCTTCAATATATTTTCATTTTGAGTATTAAAAACTTGATGTTAAATAACTATAATTTTGTAATAGAGCAGTGATTTATATTATTACTGTTTATACTTATAGTGCAACAATTTTATAATAATTTGAATTTCCTTAATCGCGCCCGGGCCACATAAATAAGTAGATATTAAATTATACAAAAAGTTTGCCTTGTCTCTTTGTGTACTCTGATTTTCCTAGCTATATATGCAGTAAAAACCAAAAACTTATAAAGACAATAGAAATCAGTAAAAGCTATATCAAATAAAAAAGATAACATGATAAATTCAGATAATAAGGGTCGTATTAGTTCAAAGGAAATGTATCAGGTAATATTCTATAGTCCTATTCTGTTTATATTTATTTATTTATTTATTTATTTATTTATTTAAATAACGAGCACAAGTTTAATACAAAAAAATTATTAAAAAAAATCAACTTATTGTTGCTGACAATATTATAAATCTATTTTTTCCTTTTATAGTGGTGTAGTGATTTAGAAAACTGCGCTGCAACAGGAAACAGCGAAAACATTTTAAAGTTGCTCAAAAGATTTCCCACGAACACAACTGATAATGTGGGCAATACGTTATTTCACTACGTAGCAGAATCAGACGATGATAATGATGAAGTAATTAAGTACTTAATTGAAGCTGGTTTCAATGTGAATTTTAGAAACGACGAAGGACAAATGGTGCTTTTTAAAGCAGTTATCAAAAACAAAGTAAAAAGCGTTAAAATTCTCATGAACCTTGGAGCTTTTAATGATCATACATATTACACGGATCGTATTAACTCACTTCGTTGTGCAGCCGAAGAAATTCGTATAGAAATGTTAAAGATATTAGTGGATGCTGGCTGCAACGTCAACGCTAAAGATCCTGATGATTGGACACCTTTGGATCACGTCTTAGACATTTGCTTTGAAGAGTCTGCATTAAAAGCGGCAAAAATATTATTGGATGCCGGTGCTTCTCGTGATCACACGTACTATGTTACAAGCATTGGACCGCTACATTCAGCCTGCTTAAACCAGGATCCCAAAATGATCAAGCTTTTACTTGATTCGGGATTTAAGGTTTCAGTTAAAGATGACACCGGAAGTATACCATTGCACTTGGTAATGCATGAAGGTAAATTACATTATAAACTTTTCTTTATGATACGTACACTTGATGAACTTTTTTAGCGTTCTAACAATAGCTAGGATCCTTAAAAGCTTACAATTATCTTCATACTCCATTAAAAATTGAAAATTAATATCCTTTTGATCGATTTGCCTTTGTTGATCATTTTCACATCAAAATACTCAAAAACAAATTATAATTTTAATTTCATACCGTATAAGGAAGAAAGAAGCTAAATTATACGATTTGATTTCGGCATTTTTTTATTAAATTAATAAATAAAAAAATCAAAATGATCTATTTCTTGAGTCATAATTTTACTGTTCCTTTTTTTTATTCTCTTCCACACTGTAAAAAATTCTACCTGAAAATTACTGAGCTGAGCACCGCGAATGATTCTGGCTACTATCAGACTGTAAAAACACTACTGTCAGTGAAATAGCTAGGTACGGCTAGTGTTTTTACTAGAAATCTGTAAATATTAGTTTTCATGAAAATGAAAAATAGTACATTTTTGACCTGGTGCGGGAGGTGTGTTGTGCCTCACCCGGAGGTTGTTCGGCCGAGCGAAGCGAGGCAGAATATCGGGTGATGAGGCACAAAAACACCTCCCGTACCAGGTCAAAAATATTTTTTCATCATGAGAACCTCAAAATCTCTACCAAAGATGTCATTTTGAGGTTAAAATGATGAAAAAATTTTTACAATCTGCCAATAATATTAATAACTGATAGTAAGTTAGAAATTTTACTTAAATCACTATATTCTAGTGAAATTTACGTTTCTGCACGTAAAATTACTAGCGGTTCGTAAATTTTCAGGAAATAGATATTTTACGTAGGGTTTGGGAAATTGCTGTGCACAGCACAGTAGTGAAAATTAGCGATGCTGTGCACAGTGATTTTACTGGTTTTCAGTTTTTTTAATAAATGACTATATTTTTACAATGCACAGCACGGAGAACTAACTTGCAAAAATGGAATTTTACTGTGCTTAGCACATGAAAAATACAGTACAAAATAAAAATAAAATCACTGACTGTCAGTAAAATTCATTTGGATTTTTTACAGCATTATCTTTAATTGCTTTTTATTAAATTCTGTTATAACCATACTATGCAAATCACGTGATAAACTTGAACCAATTATAATCAAGTCACGTGGTCTATCACAGCCAATCACAATACGAATTAATCGAGGACAGATCCATGTTATCACTTTATTTTTTAGAGTAAATTCATGTTATCACTTTATTTTTTAGAGTAAATTCATCTTCTCACTGATTTTTTTACCAGCTTCGGTTTAAGTATTAAATATAATAGCTATTTAAAATAAGATTTTTTTTTGTAAATCTGATTATTACAAATTTTTGAAAATACTCTTTTTATTATTTTTTCTTTTTATATTATAGTATAAGCTTTGTATAGTATTATAAGAGTTTGTTAATTTGAATTAATTAATTGATTGACCAATAAATTTACAAGTTAGAATTTTCTTTAATTCATTGCCTCTTAACTTCAGCTATTTATATTTTCTGTGCGTTTATCAAAAGTTGCCAATAATCTTATCAACCACTTTTTAGAATATTTTTTATATAACTTGTAATAATTTATCTTTTTAAATATTTTTTACAACCTTATTACATAAAACTATTCGAAATAAACAACAGGTAAATTTGATGCTGCTGATGATGATAATGTTACGAATGTAATAAAGCTACTGATTGAAGCTGGGGCTGATGTAAATTCAAAAAGAAAAGATGGTAAAACCCCCCTACATTTGGAAAAGATGGTAAAACCCCCCTACATTTGGCCGTACTTTTTAATTATAATAATGTTTTCGATCTATTACGAGAAGCTGGTGCTGAGCTTAATGCAGTCGATTATGAGGGCAATACGCCACTGCACATGCTTGGACAATTTGGGGACAAACATATTCATTTGGCGAAACGACTCATCGAAGCTGGTTGTGATATTAACAAGGTTAATAAATATGGTCAAAACTGTATGTTCAACGTGATTAAATATGCTTCGGTGGAGCTGCTTACATACTTTATACAACAACATAGAGCTAAGCTTGATATACTTGATTATAATGGCATGGATTTTCTTGGTCATGCCTTGGAAGATTGGGGTTCCAACGATTACAGGAAAAATTCGGAGTGGAATTCCAGGAAACAAAAGCTTTCAGATCATGATGCAGATGTTGAAAAGAAATTTGGAAAGGAGAAGGTAAGACTCTTTTCTCAAGTTAAATTTTGTTTAGAAAAATTACTACTTTTCATTAACTGTTGGACTTCAACCTTTTACAATTTTTACTAAGAAAGTTTAATAATTTCCATAGCAATAAGCGTTTTATAATGCAGCATACAAGATGCATTATAAAAGAAATTCTAAGTCTATTGAAAATCACTATTATTAGTGAATATAAATGCAACATTAAATTGACGCTTCAGACAAAAAATATTATCAAAAATAATATTTCCGACAATCATTTTATTTTGAAAAGAAAAAAATCGGACAGAAAACATTATATCTCTCTAATTTCGGACGAAAAATATTACATCACTCAAAATCACCCATTTCGCGGCTTCGTTTTTTACTTATTTTTTTCTGATATTGTTTATCTGATTAAATCTCTTTATTTATTATCTAACCACTTTTTCAGTTCTCTTCATTGTAATCACTTTTCACCTTGTATTTACGTTTTCCGTCTGAAATTAGAGATATAATGTTTTTTGTCAAAAAATTTAACGTTTTTCTTCCAAAATTTTAATATATCATTATTTTTGTCGGAAGTTTAAATTATAATGTTCTTCGTCTGGAGCGTCGAAATGTATATATTGTTATGATAGCTTGTGATGTTATCTTAGCTCTATTTGGAATTTTCTCTTGGTTTAGAAAGCTACTAAATTAAATTACGTAATAAATATCGCGATTTGGAGATCGAGAAAGACGCGCAATATTGGTAAAGTTTACTTTTAGATTAAGAAAAAAACCTGGTCTGGAAAAATTTGTTTTAATCGATTGTTTTAAACTTTTTTCTTTGGATTATTATCAACGGATTGGATAAAAAAAAAGTGCAATTCAGAATACAATAAAGAAAAGCACAAATCAGCCAAATACTTTTGTCTATTAATGGATAAAAAACTTTAAACAAACTTTATTATACATCTATACTATTACAGTAAGACATTATTCGAACATTTGTAACGTAAAAAATGGACGAGGGGAAAAAACGACACGTGGTTTCGATTGTTGGTTAGTTTTATTACAATTTGACTCATTACATGAAAATCCTTAGGTCCGATCGTGAGGCTGGCTGGAACGCTACTGGTTACAAACTCGCGTTCTGTTATATGCATTTACATGCTCTTCTTCTCCCACTCTTCTTCCTGTGGAGTCATGTCGAGCGGTCTCAATCCCCTCTCCAGCGGCGAATCTTTGCACGTTATACTCTGCAAACGTGAGTACTCTGACCTAGCGGTGGCTGAGCCGCTTATAATTGGCGGTCAAAGCGGGAGCATCGTCTCAGTGCCCGCTCGTCTCTGACGTCATAGGGCCCATGACTCCCATCACACAATGAATCTCCCTCAATACTTCCCATTTCGGATCTCCGCCAGTGCTCTCCCCGTAAAACTTTTAATTCACATTTAATCCTGTATGTCTAGAACTTACAATTAGTTAACAAATGAGTTCATATAATATGACCAAATTTACATTGCGGCATCAGATATTTATTAAGAAATGATTCAGCTTAATTTATACTGCTTATACATTCACCTTTGCATTACTTATATTTATATCAGAGAAAACATTTTATATTTTAGTTAGCAAACTCAATTACCAAATTGTTCATCCCATATTTTTTTTACAATATTTGTAAAAAAATCTACTAATTTCTATCAATGATAGCAACTAAAGATCAAGCTGCTTTAAAATGTTTTTATTTGAGCGCTTTGACTTTTACTCTTTTTTTGTCCGAGACAGCTGAGAAGTGTTTATCTTTTCATGCTATTGGTATCCCATGTCTCTAAAATCCAGAGTCTGAATTACGCTTGCGATTGTGACTCTTATATTCGAGATTAGCCATTTCTTCCGGTATCGTTTCATTTTTATTACAGCTGAATGTAAGCAATAGATTTAAAATCTTTTGCTCTGCATTTTTTATCGTTTCATGATTTTCTTCAGAGTTTTTCGCTGTTTAAAGCTTACAAAGAAATTTTGGAAACATGTGCTAAAAAAATACTAATTTTTCTTTACCAACTTCTATTAGGATAGAGCAATATGATTTGTTTATTTAATAATGATGATAAAGTTAAACATTTTATTTATTTTAAAAAAATTATCACAAGCAATTGGGATCTGAAGTATGACACTCAGCGCTGCCCGGTGGCTGCTGGCGCAAGCATTTTCAGGAAGTGTTTTGTAGGTAAATTATATGGAAAAGCATCGCGAGCTCAGCTAAAGATTGTCGTCACATAAAAATAAAATAACAATTTGCAATAAGGTAAGTAAATAAACATAGTAAAAATATCAAAGATTTAGTTGCCTACATTTATAATCCCATTCGACACATGTTTTTTTTTACTATAAGCCATAAAAACAATGTGTACAGGCTATCC